>JABCKI010000024.1:0-68450 GCA_018282025.1 Sphagnurus paluster | reverse complement strand
GTGTCTGCGAAACCTGGTTCCTTGGTGTGAATGTTCTCCGAGCCAATGCCCTGATACTGACAGTAATTTCTGTTTCTTCAGGGTCAGGATCTGACCCGACCATGGCGTGCTCGTACACCGGGATATGTTTTAGTACACACTCCACTCCATGCTGCGCTTTTGCTTTTCATTGTATGCCCCCTCCTGATCATGAACTATTCAAAGAATAAATATCGATGGACCGGTTATCACAGGCTCAGAAACTACCGGTATCCTGTTTCAGCACGCCTCCAAAGTTCATTCTCTCAGCTCCGGGTTACCCTGCGTTAAACAACACCGATCGTACATACGCTCCCCTGGCAGTGGCACATACCTACGGGTCTCCATTTTAAATTTTAAATCCTGTCGGAAGGCGTATCTCTCACGGCGACCTCTCCCTGATACAATCAGTTATCCCCGACAAGTACATGTCTGCCAAAAGAACTCCCACCCTTTATTTTCACTTTGCGATTTGATGCCTCTACATCGTGAGTGCAGATAGAAATGGTAGTGCATTGGAGTCTGCATGAAAGGTGCGCATATCGTGAAGCTGTCGTACTAATGCGACTTTACAATAGACTCTACCCTTGAATTTTCCTCTAGACCAAGGACAAACGCAATCCTTCGGCGACCTGACCGAGCTTTCACGAAGCATTATTGTTTGACCGCCATGAGGGTCGAAGAAGCCATAAAAATAGAGCAAGTTCGATCTAAATATGTAGTACCGACTCAGAACTGAGTGACAAGCTGCACACTAAACCGATGTAACCTGCCTCCGAGTCGTCACTAAATTTAAATATCAAGTATTTTCACAAATTGACAAGTGGCACCCGCGCCTGGAGGTTATACATATCACGGAAGTGAACGATCTGGGTCACCAGTCGGCCCTCGTCACGGAAATAGTTTTCAACATTGAAAAGTCATCATGATTTCGTGCAGAATTCGAGAGCACACTATAGAATGAAAAATATTACAGAGTATAGAAAAATCCAGGCTGGCCCTCCAATGGCTTCGTCAGCTTGCCCTCCCTGCAGAGTCGGTTGAGACGATTGAAATGCAATGTTGTCAGGCCGACGAGGATGATGAGAATACATTGCGCGCCGATCGAAACGCTGAGGCCGGGACGATAGTGGGGGGCATCTTTCGCGCGGTACACCGTTGTAGCGATGATGCCGCTGAGACCCCCAAGGGATACGGTCAATGCACTTTGAACAGACCTGGAAAGTGGATTAGACTATTGGGCCCTAGCGCGAAAATGAGACGATAAAATGCCTTTTGCTGTGCGAAACGACGTTGTTCGAGGCCTAAACGGGGTGCGATCAAAAAATCTGCAACGACATGATAAAGATGAGGACGCACGTAAGTTAAAATGGCAGGAACATTTCCAGCACCACCGGCGTTAATGAGGAATGTCCCTGAACATATGTAAGGGAACTGAAATTCAATGAAAATACTAGCACTCACCCAAATATCTGACATGATTGTCGTGAGCAAAGGCTGTGAGTGTCAAACCAATAAGGCCTATCAGGGCTTGGATGACAATGAAGCTGGCTCTGTGCTTGGTTTTATCTGATATCCAGGAGAAGAACAATGTCGTCGCAATCTAGAAGTTCCAAGCTCAACATGGGCTCCAGACGAATCAAGACAAGGCTTGAATATAACTTACAGCTGGAAGATAAGGTGGTGCACTCTAATTGTTGTGCAGCATATTAAAATACAAAGATTGGGCCTTCAGAGATGGGTTCTTACCAGAAGAAGTGCTCTTTTCGAGGAATAACCCAATCCCTCGAGAATGATAGAGATGAAATACGCTTGAGCGTCTGCGAAGGCCTGATTAGGAGCTGAAGCATCATAGAAACGACATAACGAACAATTGGAAAGAGAAGTGCATAAAAACATGGTCCCTTTATCTTGCAATCAGCCAAGAGTACTAATGATACGACAGACACAAACCGTATGCCCAGAGTGTCCAATCTCCCAGGTGTTTGAAGACCTTCTCCCTGGTGATAGAATCCGGGATGGAGTCACCGCGATCATCTTCAACGCGCTTCAAGACGAGTGCAGTCTGTTCTGACGTCAAGAACCTGTTCTGGTCCGGGAAATCCGGAATGAAGAACCAAGCGATGACGCCGAGCGTTATGGTGATCGCTCCCTCAATAATCTATGCTCCCCATTCTTAATCACATAGAAACAGGCATTAGGGTGTGTACGCACGAAGATCCATTGCCAGCCGCTAATTCCCCGTCTTCCATTAAGCAAGCTAAAGGCGTATGCTAGAAGGGGACTGATGCCACCCATGGTGTTGGCCATAACCGTAAACGCGCCGAGTCTGTCAATATTCCGCTAGATCAGACCCTGCAAGAGATCGCGAAGTCAGGGCACGCACCGTTTCTGTACCTCGTGACGCTTATACCTAGAAGATATATTTATTAATATACAATCAGTGGGTGAATTTTCGTATCTAAGCTCACCAAGTTGAAATAATGAACACCATGGATGGGAAGAAAGATGCCTAACATAAAATTTAGAATTGAACATCAGGTAGAGAGAGTGCTTCATTACCTCGAGAACACCGAGTAGAACACGAGTCAGGATCAGCCACCCCCATGATGGAACGAAACCCATGCCAAGCTGTACCGCACCCCAGGCGACCACGATGAACGCCAGCCAATTGCGCGCTCCGAACTTGCGCAGAACCAGTAAACCAGGAAGCTGCCTATCGAAAATTGAGCCTTGATCAAAACAGTGAAAAAAATCCACCTACAACAGGATGTACGGTACGAAGTACAGGCAGCTCACAATACTGTAGCGCGCCCCCTTCTTTAAATTCTAAAATGACGCAGAGTTAGTAGGGGATGGCAGGTATATGAAAAATCCTCTGACAAGATCAGCACCCATTCCAGCCGTATATGCCGCGCCAAGATTGACTCTGTCAATGAGCGCAAAAGAATACAGCAGCGCTAGAAGCGGCAGTATACGGAAGTCAACGTATCGCCTGAAAAATGGCCATGAAGTTAGAATTGTTGCGATGAGAGAAAACTTCGTCATACATTGTCCTCCGCTCGAACGAGGCGTCAAGGAAGCCTGACTCTTCAGGTTTAACCGAATCATCTTTTTCCTTGAGGTCCGAGTCTGAGTAAGAGTCGCGCTTGTCGTTCGTCATGGTAGAGCACGAATGGAGGGAGTCCTGGTTTGCAGGTAGCACAGAGATAGTTGGTGTTGGTGGTCGCTATTTATCTGATCAACGACTGGGACGGCGGTCCGAAATGCACAGTTGCCCTGAGGAACCAGAAAGTGCCATGGTGTAAAGATAGGACCACGCTAGTACAGGTTAGGCGGGGTCGAGAGAACAGCAGGTAGTTATCAGGTTCGCTATTGGGTTACGGCGCCCATATTTTGTAGTTCAATGTACCCGTCCTGCTGTTAGCCCCGTGTATGTACGTTGCAGAATGGAACATGTTCTCACGCGGCTATCCGATTCGAGTGGAATCGGTCGACAGCGTGACGGGAATCGGAAGGACTGTCAACTCCAGGGGGCAGTAAAGGCAAGTTGATCCTATTCCAATAGAAGTGTACAACTCAGGCTCGGTTCATTTCGGGCCAAATTTGTGAGATCCTGCATGAAATTCTGGGGCAAGCAATAGTTTGCTCTTGGAAATTGTCGTCAAATTGAGTCCACACACATGTATACCTGAGGAAAGATACTGGAAAAGGTCCTATACAAGGCCAAACAAGCACTCCGCGGCGGCCGCGTTGCCTCAACAGCTGCGCGAATTTACATCGTGGCGCAGTCACGGTATGGCGGTATGACTGGACCTTTTATCGTAATGGGAAATATCAATATCGATCAGGTACACCCGGAATATGATGCGGCGCTGGTAGCATTCCATGTGAGATGCACTAAAATTACTCCAATTACTCGATTAAAAAAGTATTCCGGAAACTCGCCGAGGTCGGCCAGTATCTTCCCTACTAACGCTGGCGAGGGGCACCCTTACTACTTCATCCGTCTATCGGGCACAGGTACGATGAGTTCTTGGGAAACTCTATTCTATATTGATAGGATTGATATAGGTCTTAATAGTGCGGGTCCGAAATATCTAGGCCCCTTGATTGTGAATAATTATCAATCCGGTCCGGTAACTTGCACTCCCGACTGCGGAGAGAAGGATATTCTGTAGCTACACATCTTTCTTTGCATACCGAACTTGAGCTGAAAAGTACAAATTTCATTGTTCGAAGAAGAGTGGTGGTCCGTGACGAGCCTTCGTAGTTTGAACAGGGTTTCTCGTGTGGCGCATTGCAGATCGTATTTTTAGAAGTTCTGCGCTATACAATAGGATTACCAGGGAAGTCTCCCCGGATATAACTGTGTCAGGTGTCAGTGTGAGCGTGGATGTGTTTCAAGCGGACTTGATGGAGGAGGGAGTGAGCTGAGCGTATGTGAGGAGCCAAAGATGAGAGAACGCCTGCTGGTGATTCATTGGGGAAAACGGAGGATTTGAAGGCGGTATTTGCGTACCGATTCAGAGTGTAAGGTTTTCTACGCCCTGCAGGTGACCGCGAAATTGCGGTCTTGAAAGCTTGACGCGTCGCATCGGGTATCAATGTATAGATGAGCACATCGTAACCGCATAATTGAAACTATGATGTCATGCATGTCGTGCGGTGGCGCTGGGTTGCAAATTTTGGGAACGCCATAACAATAACCAGGCACCATGTGTCACGTTGAATTACGCGGCCTGGGCGCCTTGTGGGCGCCACTGAATCTTGTCATACTCAACCTAGACGTTCATGACATATTGAGTTCGGGCAGGGTTTATGGGGCATGCAGGATGCCAATCTCGCACGCTATCTCTAGTGTCGAAGAAGTGATAATTAACCTTTTTTTTTTTTTTTTTACCAGTGATAACCAACCGAAACTGGATGTCACATCTCAGAAATGCTATAGGAACGAGACGATCTCGGCGCCTCAGCGGGGCTACGATATCGCCAGACGGTAATGCACGGTTGGGTCCGCATATTCTTCGTCCCGTCATGGGTGGGTGGGCGGCTGATGCATGTGCCTTGGTGACTATGCTTGCATGGACGATTTCCCGCTTGGCATGTTCAATGGAGCTGGCACATATAGACGAAGGAAGGACCGCCGCCGAAGATGGTGACGACGACAAATCAGAATCCGATTAGAATGGAAAGTGGCAGAGACTTAACTGTGGAGAGAGCTATCCATCAGGAAAACGGTAAAATGGTAAATGTGCCAAAATATGTACAGTTAGCCTAATGAAGCTCATATGAGATCAAGCTTGCAAAACTTGGCTCAGTCAGGATCATCCGAATCATCACTGTGCCTTTTTAACCCTCTTGAATCCTAAATTCTCATAATTAGATAGGGACTTTTGTTACGACGGTTTATTTAAACAAGAATGCGGTACAGGTGACAATCAGTGAACTCGTTAACAAAGAATGTGTTACCAAGGCCTAAAACGTTGCTACTTGTCCACTCTGCTGGGACTGCACCTCCAAATTTCGGGAACAGGTGCACACTACGGCATATGTTTGCTAGGGGAATGATGCTGCAAACGCGCCCACCGCTTCGATCCTTCGAGCACGAAATTTTGTGCAGTTTGTGATGACGCTCGGGGTCTTTGAATGGTGTATATCACTCCACATATGCCAAGTATTTCGGTACATGCGTTCGCGGGTTGTTGAATAGGATGGAGTGCCATTTCTCTGGAAGGGAGAAGATTAATCGAATACGGGCCTGTCATGATTCATTCACGATCACTTTTGTAATGGGTGTGGAGAAAACAATACAGCCATACCACAGTTCTGCAATGTAAGTAGATGATGACGTGACGAAACACATGAACTTTTAAACTCCGCTAGAAGACATGTCACGCTAGTTTGACAGAATCCACTGTACATACCGCGACATGCTTGGCTACTCATACTCTTTTATGACAAGCCCAGCTTGAAGATGATCATTTACTCCGTGTGGCTCGCTTCTTTCTACTGCGTGGACTCTTAAGAGCCTCCCGCCTGAACAATTTAAATTGGATACGCACGAAACTAGGTACTGTGGACTTCTGACGTGTCAATGATTACTTACCATGTCAAGTGCCCAGCCTGTCTGGCAATCCTTGAGTCTTGTACACGGTCCTCGTGGCGAGTACTTCTGTGATCCCTATTGCTTCTGGATCCGACCGATGGCTACGCTTATCGCCACCCGTAGCTGTTGATTTCTAGGACCTCATGCAGCAGTAGGAGTTCTTCAAACTTGGGAATTACTTTATGACCGACAACGCAATGCTTGAGCATGCATACAAGATGTCGGGTATGTCTAAGCTGGTTCTGTTTCAACGAGAGCTGATATAATTTCGTTAGTTCTCGACGTGTCTTTCCAATGTGCATTGCCTTGACAAGAAGACTACCCTGTGGATGAGTGAAGGCGCCTTTAACCTTGACAGCACTTGGCCCCACCGACAGGAACGTGCCAAAAAAAATTAATTCCCTTGCGCCCCAAGTTCTTTTTTTCATGATTTTCGTGCAATTTTTCTGACCCATATCCTCCAACAGGGTAACCTTATTGAGATCACAAAACTGTATCATCACCAGGTCATGACCTCTACGACTCACCGACAACATACCACTGCCTTGTGCGTGACCTCATTCAATTTTCTTCGAAGCACCCTGATCTAAGCTAAATTTCAGCAACGTGCAAGGGGCCAACTCGGTGTAGGTAATTGCTAACTATGCAATGATCTCGATGGTATAGATTACTGTACCGCTTATCGACCAAACTCTTCAATGAGTATATGCTACGCTTTCTACCTGACTCATTTCCACCAAGATACCTATGTACATCTACACTCACAGTTAATTGTTTTATTTCTGTGATCTACTCGGTATCTTTATGTATAGCATATGTAGTTACTCCGAAATATAATATCAACTTCGCAATATACCTTCATATCGCCAATAGGTGTGCACTAATATTGGCATCTGCTACTAGAAGTGCAAGTTCACTGAGCCAAATTACTGATCATTTTACCAATATTATGACAGATTAACCTATGCATTCCACCGCAACTTTTAATTGGGCTCAATTAGTTATTTCATGCAAAATGGTGTCATTCCGCCAAAATATGCATAAACGATATCAAAACTAATCTTTTATTTTAAACAATAGATCTTTTATGCTAAATGGTGGAATGACCGTTTTCCTGATGTCTATGCTACAGCGGCGACACACTGAGTAGGAGACTCATAGGAAACATCTACCGAACCGCAAGAGTACTCTTACGATTATTACACACAGTAGGTCGAAACGGTTCGGGATACTCCAGCGACTCTATGATCGTGCGCGGAGACACCATCCAGGACTTCCTGAAGGATGCTCGAGTTGCCAAACACCCCGATCTGCCTCAACTCCATAATATGATTCATATACTGGTCGCGCGGATCACCTGATCCCCCAATGATCATAGCCTGGCGATGCCATAAAATTGTCAATGGTCCGTTACGTCGAGGCGTCTGTGCTAGTTATACGCTTGAAAATCTGCAACCATGTTCGGTGGGAGCAGTCTGTCAACAGTTGGAAGGATGTCAGCAGGAATGTTATCGCGCCAGATTCATAACGTTGCTGCTCCTGAGAGAGCTTAGAATTCTCATTCTTGCTCACATTCGTTATTGCAGTTTTCAATAAAGTTGGCCAAACCGGCATTTCCGGCGAAAACCGAAATTTTGTGCATGCGCCGACCACCAATCTTCCGAGCTAATTAGCTCGCTCAATTCTTGTCCCATCACCTAAATAAAATTTGTAGTCGCTTTAGATTTAAAAATTCTATCGCTGTATGTAAGAAAATTTGCGAATTTTCTGCTGCAAAAAATTAGAACTGGTATGGATCACGGTTCGGCTCTACAGCAGTTAATGATAAATTCAGCTCAAAACTTCGCAGGAAACTCACAAACACTTCCTCTGTAGTGAGATTTCGGGGCCTGCCCCGGACAGAGTGCTCCTGCACTGGTTTTACAACTTCTCCAGTGTTCCTCCAGTGTTCTAGAATTCGCCGTTGCTGCCGCTCACTTACAGCAGTAAAGGCACGAATTTCAGCTGGATTAAATACACTGGACATTCGAAGAACTGTCTCCCGCAGTGGTGGGGAGATCTCAACACCTTTGGGCATGGCTGGTTGTGGTAAGAAGGCTAGATCAGTGGTCGGCGCGTGCACAAAATTTCGGTTTTCGCAGTTTGGCCAACTTTATTGAAAACTGCAATAAAGATTTCAAGTTGTGCCTTTCGAAGTCGTTGAGGCGTTGTCGATTACATGTGGTTTTTGGAGAGCTCATCAATGCCCTCAGGACAGAAGTGAGGGCGGAGGAAAAGCGAAAAGGCTGGTAGTCAAATGTACAGTCAAAAATACAAAAAAATACAACACTGGGCCTGGCTGGGAATTGAACCCAGGACCTCCTCGAAACAGCTAATAAAGCCCTAACAAGGAATCATACTACTAGACCACCAGGCCATATTTCTCGCAGTTAGATTGAACGTGGAGTGTGGCACATGATTCATTTCATGGAAGATGGTATTCGCAATGACAAATTATAATGGGGCCTGAAGGACTGACCCATGATCTCCTGGAAAAAATTTAAAGAATTGTGAATAAATCACTTACAGGACTCCTTATTGTTCTTTGAAGCTAGCAGAGCTACACATATGCATCAAAATCTACAAGTGGCCCTACGCCACATCTCCAGAAATGGCTCTCTCGCACCTAGCAAGAAGGTGTTGCGGTCCATCTATATCCTTTTTTGGCTTGTATATCTTTCCTGATTTCAATTCCCAGCCAGCCCCTTAGCCGTCATCATTTTACTACCACTCGACAGCTCATTAGCCTGCGCCACAGACTCGAGACTACCATACTGCAGAGCAAATATGGCCTGGTGGTCTAGTAGTATGATTCCTTGTTAGGGCTTGATTAGCTGTTTCGAGGAGGTCCTGGGTTCAATTCCCAGCCAGGCCCATATGTTTTAAGTCGTACTTTTTTGAATGGGATGTACTCTTCTGCACATCAAAACTATCACTGTGCGCCCCAGTACCCAACACTCAGCGCTTGGCACCCGTGTAGTGTCACTGTAGTCTGTCACTATCTCAGTCGAAGACTCAGACAAGACGATGGCGGAGAACGACAAGATATATTGAGCATCAAGTATGCGGTTGTAAGATCGGCTACATATGGCTGCCAAGATTGCCGACTCTCAGCTAGTCCACGGCCACGTCCATGCTTGCAAGAGCGACATCTTCATCTTCCTCGGCGTCGTCTCCTTCATCCGCCACCGTGTCCCGGAAGCTCTGCTCTAGGGCAGGAAGGTAATGATTGACCTTCCACATGTTCCCGATCGTCAGGTTGGCCTGGTCGAACGCAAGGGCAACGATTGGTTCTTTTGCCCTGCGATCGTCGCGACCTGGGCTCTGGGCTTTGCGCATGCGTGAGGGTGGCATCTTGGGATAGCGAGCAGAGAAGTGTGTGAGCAGAATATGCTCTGCGTTCATTCTAAGATCGAAGATAAGTTAAATGAATGATCGTCAGTTGAGGAAACAAGGACGCACCGTTTGCCGATACTGATGGCCTGCCCAAAAGTGCTGTGCGCTTTTTGCGTTGCCAGCTGGGCTTGGTTGTCGGCCATGGTTGCTTCGTGGATTAGCAATGTAGCATCCTGCCCTGCATTAACCAAAGCATTGGTAGGCTGTGTATCTCCAGAGAACCTAAGAGGGAGGAGGGTTTCAGTCACAAGAAACTATACTATGCCAAGTACGCACACAATACTCCAGCCGTCGGTGTGCTTAATGACAGCGCCGTAGCAGCGTGTGCGGTGGAGAACATCAACACTATTGAAGGCTTCAAGACCAAGATCGCGACGTAGACTGATCGCTTTCTTTTGCGATCTGCAGGGAACATTTAGCACCAGTGGTGTTATCATTGTAAAACCATTTACTCCTCATAATCAGTCCATGGCTCGGTGCCGCCAATTTGCCACATCCCATAGCTTTGGTACCCGCCCATGTTCTTCCAATGTAGTGCTTCGCACATTATGGGCACGACGCCATTGCCTGAAGGGTCGTCTAGCCCGAGATCTTGTACTTCTGAGAGCTCGCGGATATAGAGGTGGACTGAGCGAATGGTGACAAGGTATAGTGGTGTGGAAGGCGGTGGGTCTAGCTGCAGGCAAATTGTTAGGACGAGTGCTGTGAATCGGATAGATCAAACATACCAGACGTCGCTTTGCGAGGATCTTTGCCAGACCCATGTGGTGGTCACCATGAATATGGCTCACATAGATGCACTTCAGATCACGGAGCATATCCCAGACATTGTTGGGGGTGTCAATGTCGAGCCCAAACTGGCGCACAAGCTGACCCCAAGTGCCTTCGCCTGCGTCTAGCATAATGTTGCCCCAGTTGGGTATTTGCACCAAAGTTGAGGAGACTAGAAGTTAGTCTAGATGAGCATGAATAGTTTACACAAGTCATATCGGGGACACATACCATTGCGATATTTAGATGGAACGGCACTGCCGGTGCCAAGAGGAATAACCTTCACGTCTGCACCCCGAGGTACGCTCAGATCGCCATTAGCAATGTATGCATCGATATTTTTCTTCGCCTCCACAAATTTTTCCGCAGTTTGCGGCGGAAGGCTTACCGGTTTATCAGAGGAGGCAACAGCGTGGAATGAGTCCTGCGTCTCCCTTAGGGTTGGGGGAATACCGGGGGTACGCATATTAATTTCTTGACCGGAAATTAGCAAGCAAGATTTCGTTGGTAAATTAGGGATAGCTAATTGATACAAAGTCAATGGAAAGATAAGTAGAAAGATAAACATTCACGCACATGCAAGAGTTTTCTTCGGAACAAGAGAGAATTTCGGTAGAGGGAAGATCTCAGGATCAAGTTGATTCATGCGGAGTGTGTTAAATGCTGCGCTAGTGAATGTTACGGGGTCGGGTGAGTATTCGGGAGAGGCAATTATATGCTGGCAACAGAGTTTTAGCCACTGAAATATGGAGGGTACAAAGTTTTTCTCACATGCACAGCAGGCGCAAAACCATTCATAAAAGCAATATATCTTTCATCTTCTAATACACCTTTACCACACATGTGGAAAACAGAATGAACGGAATGCTCAGCAATGTCCTCAGGACGATTTGAACGGAATTTAGCATAAAAGGGGGAGTCTTCGAATGAGGACAATAAAGCAGGGATATGCGTTGTGGTTGGTATATCAAGAATGAGGAGAGCCTAAGTTGTTTAGTAAGTAAAACCACATTCTGCTGAAGAATGGTGATAAAGACTTACGCCAGGTGCCTCACTCTCAGCAATACAGTCTTCTGGTCGCACCGTTCTCTCCACCATCTCCCCGTCAACCTTGACTTGAAAAGTGATAGTGTTCCCTTTTGTTAACTGCCCACGCAAAGGACCAGGTGGAACCCCAAGGTTTTTTGCAGCCTCGGCATCGAATTTGCCTCTGAAGCGAGGACCTACTACAATGTAAGCCAATGTCGGAATTGTAGACGATTCCAGGGGGGCAGCAGGGTTATGGCGATCAAACTTGGGGAGCTGTTTGTGGAAACCGGTAGGAAGTCGAGCACGTCGGTATGGATCAACCTAATAAAATTGATCAGTGACACAGGTCTTCAGCTTTCCCTAATAACTTACATTAGTCGAGTCTGCGTTTATAACTATTGGCGCATTTTGCGAGGCCGTGTCGTTTACCAGAGTCGTTTCTGTTTGTCTCTTTGTGAGTACCAGGGTTCAACCGATGAGGTAAATGAGGATCTTTACCGTCTGAGTCTCGATTATCCTTCCCCTTTCCCTTGCGCTTTTCCCGGCGCTGCTGATTTGGATCATCTCGATCACGAGGTATCCGCTCCGGCTTTGCATTGGTGCCAGGGAACATAGTTTTAATCATCAGCCGCCTCCACTCCTGAGCCGTGTCACCCTCTAAAGAGGTGGGAGAAAATTCAGGGGACTGTCTCATTTGTGATAGAGGTTGAGAAGAATTGTCCAACGCTGCTCTTTTCTCTGGAACGTCAGGTGTCGGGTCGCGTTTTCGTTTTTGGCCGACTTCTGAGTTATCTTCGACTTCAACTGATGTTTCGCAAGTCATAGTAGTAGATTCCGCTGCAACAGATGGGGCGATAGGTATGCCATAGACAGTAATATTCGCGTCCTTGAACAAGGGCTCAGGCGCGGCCGATGTGGATGGCGTCCAAGTAGATTCAATTGGGTTAATATGAAGCGAATCCCTTTTTTTTTTTACCTGTTTAGACTGATCTCCAGAGGCCAAAACTTGATTTAAATAATACCTATAAGTATAAAGTCGCATTGCAGACATGTAATGCAGCAAACCAGGAGGCCCGACGATATCTAAGCGAGGAATCGTGGCATCCGCAAAGGACATAAGCAATCCTATGAATCAAAACATCATAAGAGGCTTTTCCTTGAATTGCATCATGATTTGAACGTACCAGGAAGGCCGGTACCCCTCTGGGTCCCAACGCCAGTAAGAAAGAGCCCACGCGTCCGTTTCCAGTTCCCCCGGCTCTGTAAAAATGCCCTGTTCGTGTTTTCCCCCACATTGAAGATGTACTTTGCTGAGTCGAAGGTGACGATCACAGTTGGCTCCGTGTCTGACGATAGGGAAGTTAAAACCGAGGTAGACCAGTGCATGACGTGTGGCTTGGCTGGTTCGCCCTGTGCCGAGGAGAACCGGCGGGCAAACGCCTCTGTACAGAGTTTATGGGACCTTGTAAGCGCAGAAAATATCCCCAGTTTGAGCAAACCGATGGTGTTAGAGCCCAAGATGAACTCTGGGTGAACTTCAAATTTGCGCGTCTCGCGAAACCGCCAGCTTGGGGTTGTTATTTTCGGTTTCTGTCGGAATTCGGATGCTCTGATCGCTTGCAATGACATGACGCGCATTAGTCAAACTCACCACTACTTGTGCAAGTGCAAGTCATTCTCGTCCTCCCTATACGACCATCTACTACTACTAGGGTGGCTACGCTAGCCATGCCTTCCTATATCCGGAACCTCCAACTAATCTCTTTTCTTTTCCTCATCCTATTCCAAACTGCTCGCGCCCATCCGCACCACGATGAGTTATCAGAGGAGCAACAGAAAGCGCCTGTCGATGCTATCCTCTGGCTTCACATATTCATTCAAGTCGCTGTCTGGGGCATCTTGTTTCCAATAGGGATGGTACTGGGAATCACACGCAGTAGATGGCACGTTCCACTCCAGGTACGCTCGTTCGATAGTTGAACTTGCCTGAACTCATACAGTCCAAATACTAGAGTACCGGCTTCGCCCTGACAATAGCGGGATACATCCTAGGGCACTCACATAAAGGGCGGATGTTCCTCCCCTCCGTTCACGGCACTTTCGCTTCGGTGCTATTCGTTCCCATCGCAGCACAGCTTGTGCTCGGTATCTATCTAAAACTACACATCCACGAGGAGACTATCAGGCCATATGCAGTAAAAGCTCACGGTGTTCTTGGAAAGGCGTACCCCATCCTAGGCTGGACGCAAATGCTCTTCGGTGCCCTGACGTATGGTGGCTACTGTCGTGGTGATGCTCTTGGTAGGTTGGCGGAACTATGTTGATATTTGAACCTTGGTCTTACTGCGCGGTGTAGGTCAATGTCTTGCGCATTATATCATGGGAAGTGGTTTCATCGCGTACGCTGTGATCATGGCAATCATTCTCCTCGTGGGTGAGGCATGGGTGAGGCGCAGCGGACGTAGTCCTGAATGGTGGGATTCTTGGTGAGCAGTTCTCCTATTTGATAGACTGTTTCATTCAACATCCATCCCTACGATCCAGGGTTATCATGCTCTGGGTAAGCGCTACGCCCATGTTTGCACCGCAGCATATTCATTGATAATTCAAAACCTCCTGCAATAGGGTATCGGTGAGTGTTGGATTTTTACCTTGATTCGCGTTAGCGCCGGCTGATTTCTCACTTGGTAATCTGCTTTTAGTCAACACTTTCACCGAACATCGCGGATCCATATGGTCTGTTAAAGATATGCAACACACGTAAGCAAGTTTCGGTCATTGAGCAACCCCACTAGCTTACACTAGATCGACATATAGCATACTTGGAGTCCTATGTAAGGCACTGCGATCCAAAAGCTGCCCTCCATTTACTAACCTGTACATGACAGGGTGGGCTGGAGGCCTTCTTGGCATATTCCTCGCGCGGAATAATCAGAGAAACGTTGTGCCTGGCATCATGTAAGCGCTTGATCTTTTTGATTTCACTTGGAACAGCTTCAAGCTTTCAATATAGAATAATACTGACCGGTTGGGCCATGTCTGAACATGCCCAGGCTCTGATGATTTCTACCAAGGTTGATCAACTCGAAATTTTAATATCTACCTTTCGATTAAACCTTTTCTTGAAAGGTTCATTCCACCTTTGGACACACGTTGATGCTAGCGGGCTTCGCTCGCATTGTCGAGATCTGCTTCTTTGCACCAAAATATTTTCCCGAGAGCGGGGACGATGATAGCACAAGCGATCATACTCTCGCGGAGCGGAGCCCACGGTTCCCCCCGGCCGCAGAATCTTCTTCAACAGAATCCGGAAAGGCAGCAGCCTCCAGAGCATTTCGCCATCTGCCTCCTTTCGTAAGCTTCATTTCTAAAATCGCGAGCCTTCACTGACGATCGTCGATCCTCCTATCAGCTGCTTGTTTCGGCTGGGTAAATAAATCATTGTCTTGTGCATGCGGAGGACTCATTTTTTTCAGGCTTCTATTCATCTCTGCGACCGATGAGGAGCTCAAGTTCGTGCATGAAAGCGAAATGGATCATGTCACCTACATCCTTATCATGTTCAGGTCTGCGTCTCTTCTCTTCTCTCCCTGACATTTGTTATCCTTACACATCTACGCACAACCAGCATCGCATTCGTCTTGTATGCTTTCATCGTCTTCCTTCTCCACCTATACTCGACAACAGGACGTCACGCCACGACGAATCTCGCTACAAACGACGCAAATATCGAAATGACCTCGCCCGGTATCCGAGCCAAGTGGTACGCGCGCGTCCCAAATCGTCAGCGTGAGGCCGAGATCGATGCGACACGTAGGCTGCATGTTATTGGTGATGATGAAGAGGAGGATTGAAGATGTACACATTGCGTAGTGTAATTTATACATCATGTAAGAGGCTCATAGTGCTTTTATTGTTGTTTCTTGTAGATTACCATGGGATTAATTTAGCTCGCAACATATATATGTTTCGCGAGAAGGTTAATATATGGCGGTGAACTTTCAAGTGATAGCACTTTGTTCAATTGAGAGTCCCAGAAGTGGTCAAAAATGGATGTATCTGAAATTGTATTGATCAAACGGTAAGGCAGAAACCCCAATGAGCGCTTCGAGTGGCTAGTTTTTGGAGCCTAGTGCCTTCGTCGCACTATAGTAGCGTTCGCTTGTTCTATTCGATCGATCGAGTTAACTCTTCCTGGATCATAATTTTACAACGACATATGGAATCTCCATGCGCCGTGGTTTTACTAGTAAGTAAATCAAGAGTTTCACGCCCTAAACGCACATTGGATATATGACGAGATCATTTGCTATCGCGTCATTTTACGCAAAGGTCTTGCTGAGAAGTCCAGGTCCACTGAAAGTACACACAGGTTCAAGATCCATTACGTGTATATTTAATGAGTACCGAATTAGTGCACCGAACATGTTTATGAGGATAACGATACAAGTAGCGTAGTATCCATGCAATAGGACAACGATAATAGCAATGACAGGTGTTCTAGCAATCCAGGCCTCGCACAGCGGCTCGGCCGCATGTCAGGGGTATCCAATCGAGACTATACCATGGAATAGAGAGAGAGGAGCGCATAGGAGTGGGCATAGTCCATAGAGGTACATAATAATCATGAGGGAAAGCACCCGGCTGCGACTGGAGGGGATTTCGATGACGCTTTACCCTCCGATTCCGTGCGTGTCTTGAACAGGGTGAACGGCATCGAGTAGCGCTTCGTCAGGATCTTGAGCTTTTTGTACGTCTGTCCCGGCGCGGACATACGCGTGCGTTTAATCGACGCGACGCGTTCCCGCGCAGACTGGGGTGCGGGTGTCGTTTCCGCCATCAGCCACATCGACGGGATCGCCTTGCTCGTGGACGGGTGGGGCTGGTGCCGCTGTGGGGACAGTTTATAGTTTTGGATTTGCGCGGGGTATGGGGGCTGCATAGGGAAGGCTGGGAGACAGGGCCGAGAAAGGGGAAGAAATGGCGGTGTGGCCCGTCAGACGCGGCGCGGTGGCGGGAGCGGGTAGAGTAGCTTACCCTTGGCTCCGGGCGGGGGTGTCCGGTGCACGACCTGGATGTCGTCCGAGAAGCGCGACTGCAGTCGCACGTAGATATCGTCCATCGTCACCGTCGGTGCAACGGAGGACATCGACAGCCTTCCTGGGCGGAACCCACAGTCGTCGAGGCTCGTGTGTCGCGAGCGGCCCGACGTGATGCGGCTGCGGCTGTCGGTGTCGTCCACGTCCGGGCTGAAGATTTGCGATGACGCGCGCGAAGACACATACGGGATCGGTGCGCTCGCGAATTCGAGCGGGAGGTCGGGTACGGGTGGGTAAGGCGGCATTAGTAGTTGGTTGGACTTCGGAAGGCGGAGGCTGCCTTTGGAGGTGCGGTGGCTGCGCGTTCTTGCAGCGGCGACGAGAGACGCGCGTGTACCATCCGGACCACGGAGGCTGCGCCCACTCTTCGCGCTACGTGCACTTTTCGTGCTTTTGTAGCTCCGTGTGCTCAGAATGCTCACGGTCTCAGCTTTGTCGTTCTCCGGTGGTGTTGAGGGCGAAGGTGTGGGTGCGGGTGTGCTGGGACCTGCTTCAGCCTCTGGCTGGTTCTCGGTGGTGGTTGCGGTATTATTATCAGAAATAGGAGGCATGGGTGACAAGGTTGTGAACATCGGGAGAGCCTCCATATGACCAGTGTTTCTGCGTGAAGGAACAAGCAACTCTGCAGACGCGTGTCGCGAACGAGATACGTCTACTTTAGCGGCAGTTTCAATCACAGCTTCCTCTTCCTCATCCTCTTCTACATCTTCGCCGTCAGATTCTGGCGCGCCCCTGTCGATTTCGTCCAACTCTTTGGCTATACGTTCTGCCTCCTTCCACGCATCCTCTAGTTGTTCTTCTAGCTCTTTTATCTTTTTTCGGGATGCCACTACGTCCGAGGTTCGTTTCGCATAGCTCTTGTTGAGCTACAAAAATTTCAGTCATGGTAAGGCATGTATACAAATTTTCAATGTACCTTGCGTAATGCAACGGCAAGGGCGCTGGACCAGTGCAGTTCCACCATGCTAGATATCTGCGCCAACTGGTCCGTGATCATAAGCAATTCTTCAAGAATCTTGTCACACTCCGCCGCAGTTTGCGATAGTTGTAATGCGAGTTTACTTGTGACGCTCATACCATCTTCTGAGTCTGCCTTTTCCGGTGCGATGAAACTCGAGTTGAGCGCCTGGAGCGTCATGGTCCGGCGATGGACGAGAAACCGGTACTGCGCCTGTTTGGCGGCTTTGAGGGAAGTAAGGCGGTCGATTTCGGCGGGTAGGACAGTTTCGAGGTTTTGCAGCGAAAGCAGCCGGATGTAGGTTTCTGGTGCAGAGCGTCGGATAGCGCGCGAGACCAATTCCTGCAGCTCATGGCTGTCAAAGGTCCCTATGTGGTCATGTTAGACTATAAGTCGCTGGGAGCAAACTTTGGGTACCCACATAGCGCTGCTTCGTGTGGTAGGGCCTTCCACGGAATTGGGACTGACTCAAAATTAAGTGTGGGTGCTGGCACGAGGGTCGCTGGCTTTAAAACTACTTTCGGAGTGGTCGGGATGGAAGTGAACGAGCTCGATGCTGAGGAGGCAGGTCTCGGTGGTGAGTCTTCCTCGATTGACGGAAGCGATAGTTCTTGGTTTTCTGGAGTGGCTGGATAGGGCGGCGACGGCTCTGCGATGGATACCAGTGAGTTTCGGAGAGTCAAGGAAGGATTGCTGGATGAGCGTTGGAATCGGCTTCTGGGACCCATGGGAGACAGTGTGGGTCGTCCCATGGTCGAGGACGCGCGGGAGAGACGGTGGCTGGTGGGATCTGTGCCCATCATGGTCGGCCTGTGGTGGTGGATGGAAAAGAGCGGAGGTATTGTTGAACGGCAGAGCGTGGCAACGTTTTCAACGCGGCCCTGGCCAACACACTCCGCAGAGGATCTGAACCTTGGTACGAATTACTTGCTAATCGCAAATGAAGAAAGAACTCTTGCGCCGTCGATTTGGCCCTGATAATCTCCTGAATCAGAAAGACTCGAGCAGAGATAAGTCGACGTGAGCGCTGCGCACAACAACGCGCCATGATCGAGAAATTAGATTGATCGCCGCTGATCAACACCATCCCATCTAGAAACCGATGAAGATGCTCCCGTCCATACATCACACTGCTCTGTCACACCCCCCAATTCTAGGAACGCCCGCGGGACCTGGATTAGTGATCATTTTTATGTACGCGACCAACGAGGACCAACGTGCACGTTGTCAGAAACAAAACCATGTCAATAACATTTTTTCTACCAGGCTGGCTGGCTGAGCTCAGCCAAGAGGACCTTCGAGATCAGTAGACCTAATTCGAGTCTGAAACTGGGTAGAGTTTTTACCTTGAAAAGCTTCTGATAATTATTTATAACCAGTGTAACATTTTATATTGTGGCGTTCAGTGACCCAGAATGACCATTGTGACATTCAGCTTGCAATCGGTCCGCGCAGAGTCTTCCGGTTATGATCACCCACTGACCTTCCTTATTCATGCCTTGATTCGAAAACATACATTGTTAGAATTACAACGGACGCATAGTACAAATAAATCCCGTCTTCAAGACTGGGTGTGGCTGCCAGATCCTCAGCAAAAGATCACAACACCATCATAAGGTCCTTGTCGTAGCAAGCGAATCAGTATTCCTTAGTGTAGTAGTAGTGGTTTTTTCTCGGCTCACCAGAGTGGTGTTGAAGATTTCCTTGAAGAAAATTACCCACAGAGCCAGTAGTACAACGCTTGTCTGTGTTATCTTGACCTACCAAAAAATAAATCATGCCTTTGCTAGCCCTGAAAGTGACATGCTCCTACCAAGGCATCGTATCCAGGAGTTATCAGCCTGGATATGTATTTCGCCTTGTGTATGACGGAAGCCCAAAAAAAGATCTGCAAACATGTTGAGTTCAGCCGTCTACAAAATAAAATAAACCATGGGAATTGATGTACGTGGCAAAACCGGGATAAAATCATTCCTGGTAAACGTTATTAGAGATAAATAGAACAGCTGATTGAAAATAACAAACCTGTTATTGATTCGTGTGACGGGAATATTCGCGTCCACATAGTCTGCAAAAGCCTGATTCCCAACCTGAAAAATGGAATTTCAATGCATGGAAAATATAAAGCAATTGAATGTAGACGTACCCTGGGCATTCCATAACCAATGACTTGAAACTTTACACCGGGGAGGTTGAGAGACAAGTAAACGCCATCGAGAACAGAAAGAGCGGCACCTAAAGTGGGGAGGATGCGTCAGATGTTGAAATTCTTACACGAGTATCTAATTCGAAAACAAACCGAGCGAATGTCCCACAAGCGTAACTTGATTGAAACCGCTCTTTAGTAATGCGTACTTCACAGCCGCCAGGATATCTTTTGCTGTCCTATGTGGATGTTACATATATTATGAGAATCAGGAGAAGAGGCGGTAAGGCTCGTCGGAGGAGGGGGAGGGGAGGCGACGTACTTTGCATGTTGTTCACCGAAGCCAGTGTGTACTCTGATATTCGTAGCCATTCCAGGGAAAATTTGCCGGTTCAGCGGGGAGAGAAAGAGCTTCAAATCCGTCACGAGAGACATACTGTGCGCAAACTTGTCAACAGCCTACCCGGCAGATACTTCCTGAGAGCAACAATACTGACACTTTTGTCTGATCTGTGCCCTGGTGTGCGACAATTACAGTCTAAAAGTGGCTCAAAATTAGGTCAATTTGAAGCAAAATCCAGTTTAAAACGCACTTGAAGCTTGGGATCATACCCAACGAACCAGAACTGTATTGTATTACCGTTACCACCCGAGGCAATAGGCTGGAAATTCGGATTCGCATCGCAGTTTGCTGATTGTATATATACCCCCATGTTCAGAATAAATAGTGAGGAGGGGACTCGAGTGATAACGTACCTCCACAGGTCCAGTTTTGCGTAGTGGCGGATTTGCAATATGCAGTGCTGGCGTATGCCGTGAACGGGCGGAAGGAACTGATCTCAAGAGTTTCAAGGGCTGAAAAGGCTTCGATTGGAGCCGCATGAACAGAGGGCGGAAGGTTTTTGAAGAGGCAAACGAAAAATATAATGCTAAGAATGGACAACGTTGTCGCGTGTCCCATCGTTCCAGAGGACGGGAATGAAAGAACGTGAGTCTGCTACGCAGAGCAGGGATAAGGAAGGAGTGGTTACACTTTCAAAAGAAAAGGTAAAGAGGTGTGCTTCTCATCACGACGTGTACACTCAAATACGTGAGATGCTGACCATCGATCGGACAACGTTTGGCCAGGACAGATCGTGTTATTCCAGTGGTAGCCGACAACAAAAGGACGATCTCTCAGTTGAAATTATGACAGACGTTACGACGTTACGGACAGCTATCATGGTCGATCACCATAAGAAGGGAGTGGAGATTGGAGACGACGACGTTGGAGACCATTGGCAGATTTCTGGTCATTGAAAAGTCCGAGTCGAGTAGTGATGCGCCTCGGCCCGGGGGTGGCCTCACGTGGTAGACATTCCCGCGCTTTAACCTGCCAGTGTCGACGAGTCGACGCGTCGAATCGTCACCAGTGACCAGACAAACCGTACAGCCAGGACCCGTGCACAGCTGCTTCGATGTCTGTCTCGAATTCCGATACCCATTAGCCTTGGCCTGTCTGCTGCTCGCTCATGCGCCTGCAAAATGTGACCCCTTTGCCCTCCTCAGGCCCCCGAACTGCCTTTTATTGCCTTGCAGATGAAGCGAAGAAGAGTTTTGCACGGGTCAACTTGCGGTCAAGAGACACTAGCCATCTTGATGACGACCATCGTGATACCCAGCGTGATTAGAAAGTTGACTCTTTGGGATCCGACGCTCAAGTTTGTCCGAATTCTCTACGTCTTTTCGCAATTGAAGACAGAAGTCTTCTGCTCCGTTCAGTCCCACTCTTTCAGTGTCTCTATATAAACGCCTGCCGAGAAAGGTGACGCTCATTAAAGATGCATTCTTTCTTATTTGTTTTTGCACTTTGTGTACTATCGCTTTCCGTTGGGGTACGCGCTGGACTCCCAGCGAAGATTTATGGTGTCAACTTAGGGTCATGGTATGTAATTCATAAGTGTTGACTCTCGTGCGTTTTGGACTGATAAAACGTAGGCTGCTCATTGAGCCTTGGATGCTTCCTGCAGGTACAGCTCTCAGCATGAACGTGCTCCCTGATCTACCTAAGAACTCAACTGCAGAATGGATTGCCATGGGTGGCCAGCAATGTAACGACTGTTCGAAATGTATCGCATCTGAGTTGTACGTTGTACCTAAACGTTCCAAATTGCTTTGATTTTGAAACTCTACTCGAACCTAGCGCTTTCGTCAAAGCGTATCCCAGCACCGCGGATGCCAAATTCAACCAACACTGGTAAGTCCCATTTTTAGGGTTGTACGACAGAAGGGTGCGGGTTTAGCCGGTGCTGAAGGAATACTTGGTTCACGCAATCTGACGTCGACCAATTTGTGGACCTCGGTCTCAATACCGTTCGCATCCCTGTTCGTGCATTTGAATGTCTTCTGCTAAATCGAAGCTCAAATTCTTCTTTCCTGCTCTTCCCGCACAGCTTGGATACTGGATCGTCGAGGATCTAGTTGATCGTAAGACCGAATTCTACCCGAAGGGGGGTCTCGATCAACTTGTGAGTGCATCATCATCGCTCCGACATTGGCGGCCTGCCATGTGCTCACGTTTACCCTTCCTATTCCAGCGTCGTGGGCTTAAGCAACTGAGCAAAGCGGGTATTGTCGCAATTCTAGACCATCACGCACTACCCGGTGTACAAACATCTCAGCAGATGTTTACTGGACGGCATGTGCACCCCCTGCTGTAATCTGGGTTTAAATGTTAATCACAGATCTTGGCTCAGGTGTACAACCGATGTTCAATTCTATGTTTGTTTCTGTCCTATTCAAATCAAGTATGCATCTCTGACGTTCTTCTCAGACTCAATACAATTACCATCGTGCGTTGATGTGGACGGCCGTTATGACGGCTCTTTCCCATGTCGATCCGGCATTCTCCAATGTGGTGTCTATCGAAGCTGTAAATGAGCCTGCGATGGACGCCAACCAAACACCAGGGCACGGCGATTGTATGTTCCTTTCAAGGCACACATTTGATTCTTCGAGAATAACAATATTTTTCAAATAGTCCAGAAAAACTTTGTTCTTGTTGTCCGTGCCGTTGAATATCTTCTCGGCATTCCTGTGCCAGGTTTGAAGACCAACGCCGAAGTGAACTCTAACGTCACAGTAGCCCTCGGCCTTGCCGCCGACCTACCTCCAATCTTTCCTACTGAAGTTCGCTCGGTCATCGCCGACGCGACTCCGATCCTCTCGAAGCTTGGCGTTCAGTTCTCCTCGCCGAACATTCAAGCAGAGCCTTTAGTCACCAAGTAAGTCATTCGCCTTCCTTTTCCCTTGGTAATATTAAGGAACTTGATATACAGCTTTATGGATATCAATTGGCAATACAACAAACCTGCTAATCCTGCTGATGCTGCTCTCGGGCCTCAGATCTATGACAATCATCTCTACTATTCGTAAGTTGGTAATCTTTGGCTCAGTAGCCACTCGTACTGATTCCGTCTAAGATACGGGGTAAATATATCACTCTGAGAATTCTTCGGGTGCTAAATGCGCACAACCACCACAGGGCGTTGCCGATGCCAACGAGAATGCATATCTCACAAGCATTTGCAGTATGTGAATTTATTGATCGTTGATAATCTTTCAACACCGAATTTTTTTCTCTCGGCTAGACCTTAAACGAATTGAGACCGACGCTGCACTGCGCAATAGCCCCCTGTACTTTGGTGGTAAATTTCCGATTTCTTGGCGGTACAAGGTCATCGTTCAAATGATGCCCAATTCTAGAATGGGCCCTCCCGACACAGTTCCAAGCTTCGGATGCTTTCCTCCGAAAGTGGGCTGACGCACAGAAGAGAGCTTACAGCAGGGGTGCCGGCTGGATCGTGAGTCTCCCCGCACTAATACCTATCCTCCCACTGAATACGCCAACTACACAGTTCTGGAACTTCAAAGTCGAGATTTCTAGTCTAGCAGGCGATCTGGCCAGGCAGTGGTGCGTTTTCCCTTGCTTGTTTGGTTCCACGATGAACTTGTTCTCTTCTTATGCTAGGTCGTATCTGGAAGGTGTTAAACGGGGATACCTGACCAAGGACCCTTCGAAACTGCTTGATCCGCGTGTGTGCGACTCATATGTGAAGAGCTCTGTAGCTGCAGAATCTGATTGAGTTAATTTTATTCTTATACTTATGGTTGGAGATGATCAAACAATAATATTCAATAATTGTGAGGACGATCGATGTTTGATCTCTTTACAGATTTGGCACTGTTCGTCCAGAATCGCGCTATATACTCGTTTCGCAGTTCTTTAAGTCTGAAGTGTAAGTATCGAGTGGAAAACAAGAGTGGCCCAGAGTACTCAGCACAGTGCTAAAAATGAAGGGTGCGTGAAAAGGTTTTTGAAAGTTATAGTCCCTTGATGACGAACCCCTCCCGATATTGTTACAAATGAACATATTGTTACAAATGAACATATTGTTACAAATGAACATATTGTTACAATTGAACCCCCCCCCTCCCTTGGCCATTTATAGAATCGAACGTCACACCCAAGTTCATGGCTAACAGAGACGTATTCGATGAGTAGCTGCGACTAGTGGCTGAACTTGGCCAGGCTTTACAGACTCCGTACAAAATTGACCCGTTTTTTGTCTAGAAAGGACTGGTTCATGTGACTCAAACACTCAGCCCTCCCTGTATTTTAGGTACTGTCATATCAGAGGCGTAGTGCAAATTGGTCGACTTATAAAGAGACTAACTCTGGAAATGTGCCTATTAGATACTACCTTGCCTTCACCATAAAGCCCCACCAGTCCAAGTTTCATTCTCTCACCAGCATCTCTAGATGCCTTGGGATGGCGATAATATGCTCTCTTCTCCTACAACCAGGTCACATGAAGAATTGATTGACCCCAACGCCGCCAGGAAGCACTGCTGTTGTTGAAAATGCTGAATGGTTCGTGCACTGAAGCTCGTGTTAACACACGATATAATCCTTGCTCTATTTTGAATATATTTTCAGATAAACTGGACTCACGGAACGCCTACGCCGTCTTACAGTGGCAGCCCACCCTACCCCCCGTTGTCTCATAGGTGCCCCTTTGCTGGGCACGAAGCATACCGCAAGCGAGACCAGGTGAGGTTGTCACCTGCTCTATCATAAGACGTTGAGGAGTAACGGAGAATTTTTAGAACCGTCACTGGTGCTCCACGCGCCCTTTTGACCAACATATCTGCTCATCGCGCCACCACTACGATCGCCGAACGGCTCTGGGCCATGTTACAATCTAATACCTCCGCTCTGGTTCCTATCTGACCCGTGATCAAGAGGCGGATGCAGTAATTTAATTGTTGTAGGAGACGACGTATTTTTTTTCCCTTTTGCGTGGCGTTACCTTCTTAATGATCGCTTATAGTCGCTTATACACCCCTCGGTACCGTTCACTAGCGTTTTTTCTGCGTCGTGGAAACATTGTCTCAAGCTGTGGAATCCTCCCGAACTCTCCTCGACAAGCATAACAACCAAGCATTGCTCTTTCAGCATCGATAGTCACGCCGCTTCACCATCATAATCGGTGAGGTACTTAAAGTTATGCCCCGCAGTCTCCTCATGTTGATGATCGCCCAGATGATCGGACCCAGACATCTTTGACGTGCCAATAATGCCCTTCTCCAGGAACAGCGGATCTTCAAAAGCTCTATGCAAAATGTTACGGGGGCCGCTCATGCCCTCCCATAGAGTGACGGGCCGGTGTATCCAAGCGTAATCAAGGTTTCGCGCCTACGTATGCGGGGAAAACTATGCCCATGACTGGTGATCATTGACCACTGTTAGGTAGCACGTTTGCAGATGTTTGCAGGTTCTACGATGTGGAGCATCCCTTTGACTGGATAGATCACAAAACTATTATCTCCAAGGTCCAAAATGATGATGATTTCGGAGATGTCGGGAATACATTCAAAAGTGAGCAACTCGGCGATCTGAGGCGTTGAAGCTGCAAGAACACCTGGTCAAGCTTAAGGTTGCTGTTGTAACAATATAGTATCGATTGATCCATTGTAGGTAAAAATCAGGACGGCTATATTTCGGAATACACTTGGAAGCCTCCCAAAGATCCTTAGATAACTTTATGCGCTGCCCTTCGCTTCTCTGCTTCTAAACCTCCCTGCGATGTTTTTACTAGTTTATGTCTCGTGGTCAAAGGTGCACCGGCCTCCTTTCAAGAACCTCCTCGATCAGCTGATCGCCATTAAACGCTAATTTGATGGTACTAATTAACCGTAACGCATTTCGTCGTCCGCGAGGCGATTTTTTTGTGGGGAGCCCAACATCCACATGGTACACAAGGGCCAATATCGGATCGACCCCTTCACTTGGTCGCAGGAAAGGACGTTTCTTGGCTAGTAAACAATCGTGGGCCCGCAACGCTGGAAAGTAGTTCACTTGGCGACATCCTATAAAGGCCTGAGATGAATATCTTATCGGCGCCTCCTGCGTTGAGCTTCACAACCATGTTCGTTTTCCAATTCATCGCTGCCCTAATGCTTGCCACCGCCACCACTATTCGCGCGGCACCGGTTAGCGAGCCAGTCAATCTAGAATCACGACAAAGTATTACGACACTCACGGCCACTCAAGTCGCTTCATATAAACCCTACTCTTACTATGCAGCTGCTGCGTACTGTGCCCCTGCAAAGACACTTGCATGGAACTGTGGATGTAGGTCTATGCGCTGTTGAATTTTTGGCTTGTGTACTCATTTATCTGCAGTGAATTGTAATTCAAACACCGGCTTTATTCCCGTTGCTTCAGGCGGCAATGGGGCGACTATTCAGTACTGGTATGTTGGGTATGACCCAACACTGAAGGTTGGTTTTTGTCTCGATATATTTCTACATCAGTCGCTGATATTTGGAACGTAGACTGTCATAATTGGATATCAAGGAACAGACGCGTCGAAGATGTAAATTGATATTTTAAAGTCACCAAAGCTTGAACCCCTACTAACATATTCACAGTCTCCCTATTATCACTGATGCGGACTTCATCCTGACACCCCTCAATTCTGCTCTCTTCCCGGGAATTGGATCATCAATTAAAACACATAACGGATTTGGTGATGCCCACGCCAGGTATGTCACACTTTGTCATTTAAGCGTGTCATTTCCAAGTTCGCAACGTAGATCCGCAACGGCTGTTTTAGCGGCTGTCAGAAATGCCATGTCGAAGTACAGTGCTACAAAAGTCACAATCATTGGTCATTCCCTGGGTGATTTTTTTCCAAAAATTTAAGGAGAACATTTTCACTAAAATATTGATATTTAGGAGGAGCACTCGCGACTATCAGTTCAATTTACTTGCCATTGCACCTGCCAGCCGACACTGTCTTCAAAACAATCACCTATGGATCTCCGCGAGTGTGTATTGCCAATCCCGTTGCCATGTAGCCCCGAGGACATGTCTCAACGTTTTAATTAGGTTGGAAATCAAGCCTTTGTTGACTACATCAATGCCCGTCGTGATGTCAGTCGCGTCGTTAACAGGCGAGCATTTTTTTCTTTGAGCTCTGGAAAGCATGAACTAATAACGGGGCCAGAGCTGATATTGTCCCGATCGTTCCTGGTCGTTTCCTCGGTTTCGCTCACGTTAATGGTGAAAAACACATTCTGAGCTCACTTCAATGGGTTGATTGCCCAGGTTGGTTCAACTTCATCAATTCTTTTTTGGTCTTCTGGGTGCTGATGAGTAGGAACAAAGGGCAAGACAATACGAACTCTCAATGTAATATTGGATATGCTCCTAACCTTTGGTCAGGAAACTCTAACGATCACGGCGGTACGCGAATCTTCGCTCTTCATCTCAACTTCGAAATCTAAATTTCGCGTTTTCAGGTCCTTACGATGGCGTCATGATGTACTGCTAGTCGTCCGCGATTACTGCAAGTAGGGAAGTATTCAACACCAAGTTCAACCTGTATAACCCCCCAAGATGTACGATTAGCTCAAAAATGTACATTTTATTTGTATTTTAAATGTCAATTACGCCGCGGGCAATAGTTCTGAATACCGTCAGACGTCGGATCCCGGAACGTACCCCCGACTAATACACCACAACGTTTAAGTATGTCTATACCTATCCACTCAGCATTCTCAGCACCATCCCAACGATTAATCAAAGGCACAGTTTACAAAACGGGTAAATCTGGATGTGCGACTCACCGAAAGAAGTGGTTGGTTATTGACCGGTCAAGTTCCATTGCACAGACATGTGGAATATCTGGTAAAGTGATTGCATTAACCAATCCCAAAATTATGACCCAAGATGTGACCCGATTCCTTCCCCCTAGTATCTTGAGATCGCTAGTCCTAGGCGACCATGTGCACTCAACTGTGCGACTCAAATCTCTCGGAGAGATCTGTGAAAAAGGGTCAATTTGTGCTTTTTTAAAACCTATTTCTTTCTTTCTTGAGGGAGGGGTAATAGTTTTGCCATACTTAGGTCTCCTTTTGGGTCAAATCTCATAATCCACCAGTGGCACTCTCATACCGAACGAATATACGATGTTACTTCCTTTTGACGTTCTCTTTCCGTTCGTTGTGATGAACATAAATATACATAGGACACGTGTCAACAGAATATCATGAGCGAGTTCAACCCGAACCCTCGCAAATCTGACATCTGCGTCTAAAACAAATCACTACGCGGGCTTCCTGGATCCTGGTCAGCTGAACGTATACCGGAATTTCCTTTTTAAGGACACAAAATAGGATCGTAAGTGCGTTTAGGGAGTCTTTATGCCGCCTGTTGTATGCCGTTGCCCTTGTTGCACATGGATTTTACTGCGTGGCGTACCTCTGTTGGTCCCGAGACCATGTAGTGACGGGGCCAATCGGCACCGTGACATTGCACGCCCAGAGTCCAACCACTTGCCCAAAAATATCGACAACTCTCCCTATTTCTGGAGGACTCAGACACTATAAAATGCAGCCTGCAGAGCTATACCCCTAGTGTCCTCTACTGTTAAGGATTCTTCGCTATGGTCACTTCAGGACTCTTCTTTGCAGCTCTTGCTGTTACCACCGTGCAAGCAGCTCCCTCCCTGTTTGCCAGGCAAAGCGTCTCCACTCTCAGCTCCGCTCAAGTTACTGCATATAAGCCATATAGTTACTATGCCAGTGCAGCGTACTGCAAACCCGCCAATACTTTAGCGTGGAATTGCGGAGGTGTGTGACTCGGCTCATTAAAACATAGACCGACTGTTACTCATCGATATTCAATAGCTAATTGTAATGCGAACCCTGCATTCAATCCGGTTGCATCTGGTGGCGACGGCGCTATAACCCAGTACTGGTATGTGGGTTATGACTCGAGCCTCAAAGTATGTGATACTTTCAAACTACTTGATTAATTTTACCACCCCTGCATAGTCTGTCATTGTCGGGTTCCAGGTAATAAAAAATTTATCATCACCGATTATCGATCGTCTATTCAGACTATATCTTTCAGGGGACAGATCCCTCGAAGATGCGAGTCCCTCTACATTACAGGGCTGGTCATGTATACTTACAGATGACTACCCAGAATCCCACTGCTTACGGATGGAGACTTCGCCTTAGCGCCTCTCAGTAGCACCCTTTTCCCAGGATTCAACAAATCTATTCAGACACACGATGGTTTCGGAAATGCTCATGCTCTGTTAGTCTGCTATATGTTGTCATCGTCTCATTCCTTACTGAGCTGGATTGACAAGCTCCGCTGCAGCTGTTCTCTCAGCAGTCAAGACCACAATTAGTAAAAACAGCGCGACAAAGGTTACTATTGTCGGTCATTCCTTAGGTACGTTGTACAATCCCTTGATAATAGGTCCCTCGTTCTAATATTGAAAATTTTTGCAGGTGCCGCAATTGCATTAATTAGTTCAATTTATCTTCCACTGAACCTTCCGACAACTATCACCTTCAAGACCGTGGGGTACGGACTACCCAGGGTAATGCTTCTTCATATCATCTACAGGCGTGCTTAGTTACCGTTCCCGGTTTAGGTTGGAAATAAGGCTTTCGCAGACTATATTGACGCTCATGCTGACGTCTCGCACGTTAATAATAAGTTTGTCTACTCATCCCTCTTGAATGAAAATTCACTGATCTTCATCCAGGCGTGACATTGTTCCTATTATTCCTGGTAAGCAAAGCTGCCTTTAATGACTAGAAATGATGGTATAAAACGGGTCATAGGTCGCTTCCTGGGCTTCGCCCATCCTCAAGGCGAGAAACACATCGTGGACTCCAATGCCTGGGTTGACTGCCCAGGACAGGACAACACAAACGCACAGTGTATCATTGGCTACGTCCCGAACATTTTCGATGGAGTTACTAGCGACCATCTTGGTGAGCAGCATCTCTCACCTCCTAACAATCATTTGACTACTTCCTTACTCAGGTCCATATGACGGTGTCTCTATGGGTTGTTAGATGTAATTCTACGCACATACCTGTGGAGCGCAAACCAAATGAAATTTATTATGTTGTACCACCTTATCCGAAGAACCTTCGACGTCCTCGACTGATCGATCGTGATTCGTCTCTGAAAATCGCTGATATTTGAGTCTTCGATAGGTTTTTAGAACTCCTCGCTTAACCGTCGTTAACCGGGTGTGACGTCGATATCATACTACATCATACAATAATGATGCCCTGGCGGAACCTCATTGCTCATTATCCTTCGATTATTTAAGCATCCTTCGCCCGCCTCCATCGAAGCTCCTTTTGAGATATTCGTCGGCTCCGAAACTCACCTCCATCATGTCCTATGGTGCCGCCCAGACGCTTACAACTTAGATCAGCTTCCACAGTCATCCACCCAAATTTGACCGGTATGAAGGTCCCGTAGTCGCTCTTTGACAGGCCATAACACGCTCGATCCTGTCCACGTATCGGAGAGCGATAGGATGCGCTGTTGGACACTGGAGGTCCCCGTATCCCCACCCACGGACTACGCCCGAGCATACATGGCATATTGATGACATCAACGATAAGTAGGTGTATCCGGCGGCCGCTAAGTCTACAACTTCTGGAATTTCCGAGGTAGTAAACATGACCGACGGTGCCCGACACCGCGAGCCGCGGCGGGTTCTGCAGCGGGACTTTCTATCCCCTGTAGATTTTGCCTCAGCCTTCGATCAAAGGTTCCTGTTCTATCCTCGGATAAAATACCTACAAGTTACAGCTGCGTTGTCGCGATCGCGAGAATCATGTTTGATCATCTTAACAGATACTTAAAGCAGCTGGACCCACAGTTTCAAGAGTGTCCATATTATACCACGTTAAAATGCCAAATATGGACAGTGATAGATTTTTCGGGCATGAGGTACTGAGAATGTCGAGATCGGCGATTAGAATCACAGGTGCTGAAGGTATAATGGCGAGCTATCGTAAGAACTTCGTGTCTAGCATCGCCAGGTCGAGCTCATTTTTATCTCGGGATTTACTGCCGAATATTGCTATCCATACCAACGTCAAGGACAATCGAGGACAATCTGCTTGATCATAAGTAGACGTTGTCACTTTGGAGGCTGATGTGGCTGATGCCTCAGGTGACAAGGATTCTGCCACTGCTGCCCAGGTCCTGGTTTGAAATAAAACCGTTTTCTGCTACCATTTTTCAACTTTCAACGTTCAATATCAATGTTCGACCGGAAGGTATGAGACGAGAGAATCCAAGTAAACAATAGAAGGACCCGGCCTGGCGGGCCGTAAGCAAGTTCGCGTCAATCACGTGTTAGCAGCACCGCCATACAGTTAATGTCAACTCTCCGACGTACGCATTACTTACCTTACCTACTTTCTTATTTGGTGACGCGGTTCCCGAGCACCACAATTTCTCATCCTCAAATCTTTACAAATCTTGGCCTCAAATTACGAGCGATACCGTCGCTTACCTGTAATCGCAACTGTCCACACTGAATCTCGACTAGCAATTCAGAATCCTACTATCATATTTCCTACCTGCAAGGTCCCATGGGCCAATACTTCATTCTACTGAACCTCGACAGTGGCAATCATGTATCTACAGGCGTAAGTGGTAAATTCGGGGAATTTTTCTGGTCTATCTGGAACTCCGAACTCGGACAAGCCCTCTGGAGCCCACCTGGCGGGCGATTCAACGTCAAGCGATACTCGGAGTTGCCACGAAAGTTAAAAAAGGAATATGATGGACCTCAGTATACGCACCCACACGCGTACAGGTCCCCGGGCTACCACTACCCTAAACAGTGCGCCCATATTTTTTTTATTTTGCTTAAAAAAAAGGCCACTTACACTCCTCACCCTGCAGAAATTCAGCCAATCACACTGGGAATGGATTCCGCCGCTTTTCAAATGAGTTAATAGACCTTATCTACCAGGCTCTAGATGACTTTCCTGCTATCTTAGCACTGGCGGCGACTTGCCAGCGCAGCTACGATGTTGGTCGTCGTTATTTCGAGCGCTGGCTGCGCACACTTTTCGCCCCGTCGTGGGCAGGCGACAGGCTAATCTGTATCGGCGACTACACCTGCGCGGACGATCTGCCGCCTAGCATGCTCACTGGTGAAGATCTGGAGTATATCAACAATCAGGCGTTTGTGGAAGATGATAGCGACGTAGATGAACATGGAACAAATAGCTTCAGCGATATAGATTCCGACCTCGAGGAGGTAGCCTTGTGGAGTGAGCTGGCTATGCTACAGCGGCGGCACCCTGACTGGGAGCTACAAAAATTAAGCGCGCGTAAGCGAAGGAAACGGGCGTATGAATGGGAACTCTATGTGCGGTTTTTACATCACAGAGGATGGGGAAGAACAGATGGTTCGTTTTGCGTGGAGGAGGACGTCCTCAACCGGCTCATCACCATTAGGGATATCCCAAGGGACCTTGAATTTGACGAGGAAGACAGCGATGATGATGAAATCGGGAATCGGGAACAGGAAATCAAGCCCGATTATGTGCTGCGCAACTTGACCACGAAGGAGTTTGTGCGCGGCGATGCCATCCGGGACCTCCGAAAGAATGTCAGGTACCCCCGTCTGCGTCAACTTAGCTTCAATCATGTCCTGCTCGCGCGTATTACTTGGTCCTCTGACCCTAGTCTATCTATGCCCTATGAGGGCCCCTTGCATAGAGGCGTCTGGGCCGGCCATAGGTTCGACATTTCAGAAATCGGAACTGTTTTCGATGGGCAACAATCAATGGGCAGCTGGAAGGATGTGAGCGAGGTGGTATTGCGCGAAATGTGCGATATCGCAGATGCTGAGATGAGGGTTTATCCAGGTGTCTAAGCTTGAAGGAGGATTAGGAGAAATAGTGTTGATATATTTCTGACCTGTTTGCTATATGATTTACCTGTTGTATGTAAGTAGATGAGTGTCGCGCAACCTTGAACCAGTTGAATCGAAATTTAGACAGTACGATAAGATTCAGATAAGATCAAAATGTGCCGAGGTTGTAGAAGCGGCCAGACCCATCTCATACCTTCCCACTTGTCAAGTATACTCACAAGATACGGAAGCGACATGTCAGGAGTCGTACGCATCTTCGTTATTTCTCCAGATACGCATTCAGAGCGTCGCCTAGAACTTCACATCACTGTTCAGAAACTCAAAGTAGGGCCCATAATCGAAACATCTATACTATCCATACTGATCACCATTTCCTTCTAAGAACAACCTTGAGCTTGTCACAGGAATACCAGCTGGTAACCAGGTCATCACCCTACATAACTCTGAATCGGACCCCGAAGTCCTCTCAACGCTCGCAGATGACGAGCGGCCAATAGGATTTTACAGCCTCAGGGACTATCAGGTCCTTCGGGTGCGTTTATCTTCTGTACGATTATTTTAACTTTCAATAACGTCATCACGGATGTGTGATAGGTCGCAGACACGAACCCATCTGTCTCATTTACGGGACAGATGACCGATGTTTCGCAGGTCGAAAAATTCGAGCTAAGCCCCGAGGAGTATGCGAGACGGCAGGGTATGCAGCCCTATCTACACTCTTATCGTTTTCATTGATGGCTTATATTGTATGTCAGATACTGTGCGTGCGTTCAAGGAGCGGAACCACATGGGGCGGTTTGCAGCGAAAGTCGAAGCTCCAGAGGCTGCGCCGGTGCTCCCTACAGAAATCACTGTCGGCGCGCGGTGCGAAGTGGAATCTTCGGAAGCCGGCCTGAGCAAGCGCGGGGTCGTGCGGTTTGTGGGGGCAACCAAGTTTGCCAGGGGCGTGTGGGTGGGCATCGAGTATGACGAGCCCATGGGCAAGAACGATGGATCGTAAGCCTATCGTTACTTATTTACCCCCTGCCGCGTTTAACGGGCATATTTAGGGTGCAAGGCGAGCGGTACTTCACATGTCGGGACAAATACGGCGTTTTCGTGAATCCAGACAAGGTCAAGGTCGGCGATTACCCAGTAGAAGATCTGAACTTGGACGATGAGGAGATGTAATGGAAATACAATGTTCTTGGGTGATATAACAGGCCTAGCTGCAAAAGGGGTCAGACTGAGGAGCAGGAATACAATCGATTTCGGAGGTTCTTTCAGGGAAACTGTATATGCCTCCTCTCTTTAAAAAAAATTCTGCATAAGAGATGCCAGATGGTTCTTTTTGTAGTACATCAAGCTGTATATATCAACGCGCTCAGCGCTGGCGCACTCAAGGAGATTAGATTAGATGAAGATAGTGCTTGTGGCTACTTAGGACTGGTCCTGTTAACGTAAATATGGCGTGTGTCGGCATTACCACCCAACCAGAATTGGAATTTCGATACAATTTTACTTCTTGGATTCTCCCAAGTATCTTCTCCATCGTGTAAATCTCGAGGCTTTTCGATGACCTCGGGCTTCACTTTTCTGGAAGCACATTCTACAGCGCTTATCTCGTGTGTCAAGGGTGGAAATACGATACCTTCTGTTGTTAATCAGCTGTAACAGTTACCTAGTGTAGTGACAAAGCGCAGTGGAAAGTGTGAGAAGGAACGGGAACGGGCTCGGGGAGTCAAATTCCTTTGGCTCTGTTTGTCAGGTGAGTCTGGACGCGCGTCCTCTCTCCCCTCTTCTTTAGATTCTCTCATAAACCCTGTGCACTCGGCACATCCACAAACTTTTATTTTACACGACAATTCATGGCTGATCCAAGTGGCGCTGCGCCCCAACCGGGCCCCAACGATATCTCAACAGCAATCCTCCGCCCCAAGAAATCGTGAGTTGCACAATGGCTTTTAGGTGATATGAGCGTGGCTCATTTTGTCCGCTTTCCTCAGGCCAAATCGACTGATTGTCGACGAGGCGACGGCAGACGATAACTCTGGTTCGTTGGATCCCTTTTCTCTGCCATCTTGTGATGTTCACCAAGGATATCAGTCGCGACACTTAACCCCGCGACAATGGAGTTGCTCTCCTTGTTCCGTGGCGATACCATCATCGTTCGGTACGTGATTTTTCATCCCCTGCTCCACGACATCTTCTAATTTGGCTTTGTTCCTAGTGGCAAGAAGAGGCGCGACACCGTGCTTATCTGCTTGAGCTCTGATGACGTCGAGGAGGGCCGCATCCAGATCAACAAGGTCGCGCGTAACAATTTGCGCGTCAAGCTTGGCGATCTTGTCAATGTGCACCAATGCCTTGATATTAAGTATGGCAAGCGCGTGCACATCCTGCCGTTCGATGACTCCATCGAGGGTCTGAGCGGCAACATTTTTGATGTCTACCTCAAGCCGTACTTCCTCGAGGGTGTGTTTGATTACAATACTTGATATACAACACTAACAGAGAGTTTACAGCTTACCGACCAGTCCGCAAGGGCGATACTTTCCTCGTTCGTGGTGGTATGCGAACAGTCGAGTTCAAGGTTATCGAGACCGACCCTGCTGAGTTCTGTATCGTTGCTCAAGATACTGTTATCCACACAGGTTCGTTTTCCTCGTTTTCTCCCTCAGACAATTAAACCAACTCGCATTTAGAGGGTGACCCTGTGAAGAGAGAAGATGAGGAATCCAACCTCGCTGACGTTGGTTATGATGATATTGGTGGCTGCCGGAAACAGATGGCGCAGATCCGTGAACTGGTCGAGTTGCCTCTGCGCCACCCACAGCTCTTCAAGTCCATTGGTATCAAGCCCCCACGCGGTATCCTAATGTTCGGACCCCCCGGTACCGGAAAGACCCTTATGGCGCGCGCGGTCGCGAATGAGACCGGTGCATTCTTCTTCCTTATCAACGGCCCCGAGATCATGAGTAAGATGGCCGGTGAGAGTGAGAGCAACCTTCGCAAGGCGTTCGAGGAGGCTGAGAAGAACTCCCCTGCTATCATTTTCATCGACGAAATCGACTCAATTGCGCCGAAACGTGAGAAGGTGCGTATTTTCCACAAGTATATGGAACCTTGGCTTACCTTTCGGTAGACCAACGGTGAAGTCGAGCGCCGCGTCGTGTCACAGCTGTTGACGCTCATGGATGGCCTTAAGGCGCGCTCAAACGTCGTCGTTATGGCTGCCACCAACAGGCCCAACTCCATCGACCCCGCGCTCCGCCGTTTCGGCCGCTTCGATCGTGAGGTCGACATTGGTATCCCTGATCCGACAGGCCGTCTTGAAATCTTGCGTATTCATACGAAGAACATGAAGCTAACAGATGACGTCGACCTTGAACAGGTACGTTTTCTGTTTTCGCTCTTCCCGTCTGTTGGTAGATTAAAAAGTTGTAGATTGCCGCCGACACCCACGGCTATGTCGGCTCTGACGTTGCTGCACTCTGTTCCGAAGCTGCAATGCAGCAGATTCGCGAGAAAATGGACTTGATCGATTTGGACGAGGACACAATCGACGCAGAGGTGCTCGACTCCCTTGGCGTCACAATGGACAACTTCCGCTTCGCACTTGGGACGTCGAACCCCTCTGCGCTACGCGAGACTGTCGTCGAGGTGCCAACCGTTACATGGGACGACATTGGTGGCCTCGAGAAGGTCAAGCAGGAGTTGCAGGAGACTGTGCAGTACCCTGTGGACCACCCCGAGAAATTCCTCAAGTACGGTATGTCTCCGAGCAAGGGCGTCTTGTTCTATGGCCCGCCCGGTACGGGTAAGACCCTCCTGGCCAAGGCAATTGCCAACGAATGTAATGCCAACTTCATCAGTATCAAGGTGCGTTGTTCTGTCAGTCTGAGAGGGCAAGTTACTGATACGTCAGATAGGGTCCCGAGCTTCTTACGATGTGGTTCGGTGAGTCTGAAGCGAACGTGCGTGATGTGTTCGACAAGGCGCGCGCTGCTGCACCATGCGTGATGTTCTTCGATGAGCTCGACTCCATTGCGAAGGCGCGTGGAGGCGGAGGCGCCTCTGGCGATGGTGGAGGAGCAGGCGACCGTGTATTGAATCAAATTCTGACGGAGATGGACGGTATGAACACGAAGAAGAACGTGTTCATCATCGGCGCGACAAACAGGCCGGACCAGATTGACTCGGCCCTGCTACGTCCCGGTCGTCTCGACCAGCTCATCTACATCCCACTACCCGACGAGCCTTCGCGCCTCAGCATTCTCAAGGCGTGCCTGAAGAAGAGCCCTGTTGCGCCGGAGGTGGATCTCAGCTTCCTTGCGAAGAGCACGCATGGGTTCTCCGGTGCCGATTTGACGGAAATCTGCCAGCGTGCGGCGAAGTTGGCGATCCGAGAGTCTATCGATGCGGATATCCGGGCTGCCAGGGAGAAGAGGGAGCGTCAGGAGGCGGCTGGCGAGGAGGGCGCAGATGCGGAGATGGAGGAGGAGGAAGAAGACCCCGTGCCGCAAATCACCAGGTTTGTTCTCTTGGGAAATGACACTGAATATGTCAACTGATGTGTTTGTTGCAGGGAACACTTCGAGGAGGCGATGAAGTTCGCTCGTCGCTCAGTGTCAGACCAGGACATCAGGCGGTACGAGATGTTCTCGCAGGTGCGTACTTCTTTCGCGTCTCCATGTGCTCGTATATTGAAATGAATTGATTTTCCTCGGGTAGAACTTGCAACAGTCGCGTGGCTTCGGCAACAACTTCAAGTTCCCAGAGGGCGAGGGAGGCGCTGCCACTTCTGGCACAACGTCTGGCAACGCCGGGTTCACAGAAGACGCTGCTGATGATGATTTGTACGCCTGAGCTGGGTAAAATAGGATACGCATTAGCAATAGTTACGCTTTCCCAAACACACGTTTCTCTCACTTGCTTTTAATGAATGTACACTTACGCTTTCAAAAATACAATTCTTGAATGGACGCATGGATACAATTTGAGAAATTTCGGAGCCGTGGGAACCAACATAACTTGATTTTGAGCGTTGCTACCTTTAGATAAACATACTTGTTTTCCATTCTTGCCACTACGTGCCATATAAACCTCTAACTATCAAGAGGGAATAGAGTGGGACTACTTAACAGGTAAGTGTATCCATGCTTAGCCGTGTCAAATGGAGCTGATAGGCGATTCACATGCATGGGTCGCACCGGAAACAGGCTTGCAACTTGTCCCTGCATAGCACACACAAGTCTTTTATCAGCTGCACCACCACCACTGCTAGCGCCCAACGCGACGCACACCACTGCCATGCACGACGAACCACCAGCGGGAAAGCTACTTTCTGCGCAGTCCAGATCCATATCTGCAACATCCTTGCGCGAACGCCTCTCCAAGCTCACCAATGTAACTCCCATAAACCCTGTCGCAGCCCTTGGCGCAAACGTGAAGTACGCATATAGAGTCGTATCGCGCTACCGCTGTACTTATGACACTTTCTAAAGCTTCGTGCCGGCGAAGATACCTAGGAAGCGTAGGCTGCAGATGCTCGCGGTGGCTGGGTGGTCGGTGATGATAGTGATAACTACCGTCGTGTTTTTGCTCCTCTGGTGCCTGCTTATCTTCCGTTCTCATATCTATATTTAATCATAGCCCATATCTCTAGCTCAATACCTCCATTATGGCCTTTTCTCGCGATCTACCTCGTCTGGGTGCGCTTCGACCGTAGTCCGGAGAACGGCGGTCGTATGAGCCCTTGGTTCCGCTCCATTCGATACTGGAAATACTTTGCAGAGTACTACCCAGCCTCGTGAGTTTCTCTCGTCGCTACCTTATCTTCGATCTCATACTTTAATGTTAGGTTTTTAAAGGTATTTTTTCGCTTTCTGGATCTCGCGGTGGGATATTGACGCATAGGAGTAGGAGGCAGAGCTCCCTGCAGACCGCCCGTATGTGTTTGGGTACCATCCACATGGTGCGTGTCATCGGTGCTACCTGGCTCACCAGACTCATAATTCTTCGGCGATGTAGGGATCATTGGAATGTGCGTCATCCTACTCGTCTGACCATACCAGTGTCTAATCATTACCTCCTCACAGGGGCGCGCTAGCAACCTTTGCAACAGACGGTATACCCCTCCATCTGTCATCTGCACCCCTTCTAAACGTGGTTTATTTTCCCAGCGACCGGCTTCTCCTCGGCCTTCCCAGGGATCAAGCCGCATCTCCTAACACTGACATCCAACTTCACCATGCCGTTCTACCGTGACATCTTGCTTGCGCTGGGCGTGTGTAGTGTCAGTAAGGAATCGTGCTCGAACATCCTCAAGGCTGGTCCGGGATCCGCGATCACCATTGTTGTCGGCGGTGCAGCAGAAAGTCTCAGTGCGCGCCCGGGTACGGCAGACCTGACTCTTCGCAGAAGGTACGTTGCGCTAACAAGCATAAGACGCAATGACACTCAATTTTGGATCGGAATTTACAGACTGGGATTCATAAAGTTGGCGATCCAGCACGGGTGCGGCTTCTTTTGGTTCTGTATTTTTACCATCACTAACATTACTGTGTTGGTAGTGCCGACCTCGTCCCTGTATTCTCGTTTGGTGAAAATGACGTCAGTGCCTGGCTGGATGGTATTTCATACTTCATACTGACTTTAAGGTTTGCAGATCTATGAGCAAATGCCTAACGAGAAGGGAACAACGATATACGCCCTCCAGCGCAAGTTCCAGTCCATCTTTGGTTTCACACTCCCATTATTCCATGGTCGAGGGCTCCTTAACTGTACGCCTACCTCAAGGCCGAACTAATACAGGGACCAGTTCGCTAATGTGCACATTTCAAACAGATAATATCGGACTCATGCCATACCGTCGACGTATAGTCGCGGTCATTGGAAAGCCTATTCATGTCGAAAAGTGTGAAAAACCGAGTCTGGATGAGGTCGTTCGCGTGCAGCAATTGTACATAGAGGAGCTCACACGGTGCGTACACTTCTTCTTTTGCTTTCCCCTGTGCCTTGGTCTCGTCTCTGCCTGTGCTTACTCGCCTTCACAGGATCTGGAATACGTATAAGGACGAATTCGCCAAGGCACGCCTGCGCGAGCTTAATATTATAGACTGAGCCTCTGGGGACTCGTACACCTAGACTTATAGTCGGTCGGGCTTGTAATAAATAAGTACTCTCCTTTGCTTTTATTATTTTCTATTCCTTTTTTGTTATCAGGGCTCTTTTGCGTTTTTTTTCGTGTCTTTGGTTCTCTGGCGCAAAGCCTGAGAGTGGGGTACTTGAAAACTGCCACTGGGCCCTTGGATGTAGACCTTGACCGCACGAAACCGCATGGTCGAGTTGGTTTAAATTTGAAATGGCCACTCACAACGGAGTGAATGGGAACGAACAGCAACTCCGGAAAACGCTTGGCTGTATGTCTTCCCGTATTTCAAGATCTGGATAAACGAGGCAGTTTCCTAGCATTGGCTTCCCGAAAAACACTGTTTGGCGAGTGCGTAAACCTTGTCCATTACAACGATACCCAAACCTGGCCTCGATCACAATTCTAGTGGCCAGCACCAACTTGAGCATTTTACTAGGACTCCCAATGCTGTCGCATCCACCACACGTTGTTGACGTGCTATTAGGCGAAGTCAATTTCTAATGTCCAGAAAACCCTCTGATTCGTTAGCGAATTATTCTCATAAATCTCAAGACATACCACAGGGAGCCGAAGACTCAATAAATTATTCTCTTTCTGGCAATCTCTGGTCCCTAGCGCTTAGCACTATGCCGCCTGTTGAATTTTTCTGGCTTTCAAGTGAAGACCCTCCCCACATCGGCCCACGAATAATTTCTTTCATATAGAGCGGCACACATTTTCAGCTTTCAAAGAGTCGATTATTCTATCCTTTCTTATTTCCAGCATCTCCTTGGCTCATTGAAAACGTTTTGTAAAATGTTTTGATGTTTCTTCTCATAGATTAATATTACTGTGGGAAAAAATTGCGAGCACGATGTGATGAGATGTAGAATTTGGTAGCCGAGGCGGAAGCCAGAAGTCGTTGGTGCCACACCTGCTCTGTATATTCACTGTTCTGTTTTCAGTGAGCGATATAAAAATTCACGTGTAGAAAAATAGTCCTAAGCAAAGCCTGAGAATATTAGGCAAGGACAGCGACGCGTAGAAAAGAACGACGCTCAGTTGTGTGGCGTCCCCCAAGACAACCTCACGAGCCTGAAATCAAGATCCCGATACACTGCTATTGTTCTCAATTATGAAAAAGAGTTTTTTCTGGAAAATAAAAGTTATTTCAGTTCATTAAATAAAGAGGCCCACTTGTAGCAGTGTATGCTTTTTTCGTATGGCTGGCAAGCGAAAACTCGGAATTATATAGTCAGGATTGACATCGGTCATGTTGTGGAGTGATTATTCGTAATATGGCACATATAACCCGGCCACAGTACCAAGCTCCGAGTGCCATAGCATAACTACATAAGTTAGGCTGATCGGTGCTGATGTAATGTAGAGGAAAAGTGAAATCTATTTGAAATCTATCGACACCATGTCCAATGAAGGACTATTTCTCAAACCTACCCCCCTACCTCCCGCTCCAAGCAGCTTCCTTCCTTCTACCGTTTTGTACAACGCCTACGAAAGATGCCTGAATTACGAAGCGGAAACTGTAGAAACTACGAGTACGCAGAATCCTGACCAGCTGAGGCCCCTCATTGCTGCTCGCATTCTGGGATATCTACTTCTACATGCACCCATGGAGGAGGGGCGCATCTTTCTCTCCGAGGAAATCATGGCCTGCCTCGACGCTCGTGCGATGTTTGATCTTGCCAGAGTATACAACGATAATCTCATACGCATATGTGAGTAAGCATTATACTATCTTTCATATGTTGATACTGAACTTGATAGTTCAACGGCCGTACGAAGTAGACCCGCGAACGTATTATGATGAATATTATGAGCAAGAACGAATTTCGCTTCTTAAAGGATGTACTCGGCCTCCTACGTTCTCGTCTTATTTTTCGCGTAGCCTACATGTAAGTGTCTGTCCGTGCAAGCTACGCCGTCATTTTGATTGAGCAACCCATACAGGCGCTTGTTCGGGACAAGTACCGCTGCCTGGTGTGCGGAAAGTTAGACAGTTTTTCCTTCAGGTTAGGCCTAACGGAATGGTGTGAAGGTCAGAACTATAACATGGTGGATACGGCACACATCATCCCTGTGTTCAAGGACATCGAGGGACCGGCTGCCCAGGTACTTCGCCAGTTCAAAAGTGATACAATTCGTTGACGGGCATCTTTTCTAGGCAGCTATATCAGTCATGAGGCGTTTTGGTGGCGTTTGCGTATCTGAGGAACTTAAAGGGGACGATGTTCACGAACTCAAAAACCTCCTGAGCTTGAATTTGGACCTCCACTGCTTCTTTAAAACACTCAATATGTGACTTGATCCAACGGTGAGAATTTCTAATGACGCCACTGGTCTCACAGATAATAACATGTCCAAGCCTGTTCCCAACCAATACCGGGTTCAGGTAATGTATCCCATTACTCATAGTTACGAGGAGATCGTTACCTTCACCAGTAAAGATCCCCAGTACTCATTGCCGTGTCCCCGGTACCTTGCTTTACACGCCACATGCGCAAAGGTTGCACATTTGTCGGGTGTTGATCGAGTAAACTTTCATATTACTTCAGACCTCCAGCGCTTGAAAAAGATGGATATTGATGGGGCGTCTGCGGATCTGTTGGTAGCAGCCTTATCTAGCGTGGCTCTCTTACACTGATTTTTATTCATACCCTCCTAATTTTCGAAAGATGATCTTCGACAGCTAAATCGCAATAAAAATAGCTCTGTATTTAATCAATATCTCCTGGAGTCCATCACCACCAACTTGAACATCCGTCAGCGCCATTGCAAAATAAAAATCCTTCAAGCATAATGGCCTTCTCGGTACCTAAATTTTCGAGAGCACATGTCGCATGATTAGGCTGTGTGTCAACGGAACTTGAAACCCAGTGAGAAATCACTTGTTTGAGGTCGTGTAAGATCGTGTGATTTCGGACTAAACGATGATGAAAGGATCTCACACGAAAAAGGAGAATAAAACAATGATTAGCGTTTGAGAGCGTCATTTGAGATTGTTTCCTTTGATGCGGAGCCGAAATTCAAACAAATAGAGATTCAGCTTGTGCAATTTTGTATGGTATTGGATCATATTGCGTCCACCCGTTACGCCGTTCCAACACGAAGTAGAGAGGCCAAGTTGAGCTGATTCGTCGGTGAAAAAAATCACACGAGGATAAGCCAACTTTGCAAAGAGTTGAAGTTCTTTGAAGACTTGCAGAACTTTGAACAACGAAAAAACGCTAGGCAGGTCCCACGGATTCTAAAAATGACAGGTCCCCATCACCCTGAGTCAGTCATACGATAACACACGATGCTCATGCAACCTTACACGATACGCATCACTTGAACCGAAATCAGACGATCTCAAACCGCGAGTGATTTCTCACTGGGCTTAATGTATGAAATTTTTGGTGTTTAAAATATGAAGATCTGAAGGTCCACTGCTTTGAAGGTTTGCAAGGGTGAGCACAAATAGCTACAAAAAAACTCAAATAACGATTTCTGAGACCAACTCAGAAAGTGGTGACTGATTGGTATTAAATGACGCTATAATGTCGTATGTATCGATCCAACCGTCTATGCAACTGGGGAATTTCGGTGCCCGAGAGATCGGTTCAACACTGAATGAAGATACCATCGTACGGACCTAGGCGCGGACGCAGTCAGACGGGTACAAATTAGAGGATTGTTATTGTACTACTGACCAAGGTTGTCATTGGTGTTCCCTTCAAAGATGTTGGGGATATAGCCGATGGTACAGTCCTTATCAGTGTTGTCTTGTCCTGGGCAGTCAACCCACTCCGTGGTTTCTAGGATGTGTTTCTCGCCCTTGGGATGCACATAGCCCAAGAACTGGTCTGCTCTCCTGGTTAGGAAATTCCTGGTCACAGCAGGTGATGCTTACTAGGAACCGTGGGGATAGGGTCATGCCTATCTCAAAATAAGCTGATTTATCACCCACAATAAGAGGACATACCTATTGTTGACGTGGGATAGGTCAGTGTGGGCGTCCACATAATCTGCGAAAGCCTGATTTCCAACCTGTATTAACGGGCTATTTAATGTCTCCGGCATCAATTACGTGAAAAGAATCATACCCTAGGCATGGCATACGTCACAGTCTTGAACCTCGTAGTCGCAGGAAGATTGAGTGGAAGATACACAGAACTTAACAATGCGATTGCACCACCTGTTTTAATCGTTTGAGCGACATGAAACTGTTATTACTGGGTTGTAACACGCACCCAAGGAGTGGCCAACAATGGTAACCTTATTCGCATTAGTCTTGGTCATCGCGGTCTTCACTGCCGCAAGAACAGCACTGGCGGATCTGCGAACGCGGCATTATTCCTTGACAAACGAGACTGTAATGAATGAGGCAGAGTCGGACCTAGCATGATCATTCTGGAAGCCTTCATCGACCTTCAGAGAACGACTTATTCCCGGGAAGAGTTTTGCGTCGAGGGGGGTCAGGAAAGCATCGTCTGTGGTTCGTACGAGGCTAGGTATATTTTAGTATATGAAGGAATTTCAACTCTGTTATGCTCACGTCTCGGAAGGGTCTGCACCCTGAACACACGGTCAGTAGCAGTTCAAATTTTAATAAAGCCTATTTACCTCGAAGGCAACGATGACGGACTGCACAATACATGTTAACAATTACCCACAGCCTTGAACAGTTGCAACATACATTGAGGGTTGGGTCATACCCTACATACCAGTACCGGGTTGCAGCACCGTCACCACCAGACGCGACTGGTTGGAACGAGGGGTTCCTCTGGCACTGAGCTGTTACGAGTGAGTAAAGGTGGAAACGTTGGAAAGAGTCAAAAAAAAATACCCCCGCAATTCCAAGCTAACGTATTTGTCGGTTTGCAGTATGCCGCGCTGGCGTAGTAAGTATACGGTCGGTATGCAGCGATCTGGGAAGCGCTGAGAAAGGAGATGCTCTGCCTGGTAAGTAACGAAGGCGACGCTTGAACGGCACTCGAGCCAGCAAGGAGCACAGAAAACAGTAATCCGGGAGCGACCATGGTGAGGGGTGTCGGTAAGCCGTTGAGACTGGACGGTGCGTTTTATATTGGTTTATCCCGCCTCAAAGTATGAACAGCGGCCGATATTCTTGGACTAGTATAGACACGTAATAAGTACATGGTGCCGATTAGCATAGCGGATCAAGCCTGTCACGACCAACTACAATTTCTTGCCAAAATGTAGACTCTCCTGAATGCTCAGTGGAACGTAGCAATAGAATATGGTGGAGAAATTCACGAAGTATCCAGATTTGGTTGCTTGACGGTCATGGTCAGACCTGGATTTGGTCGCTTGCAGCGTAACCGAGCCTGGGCGACAGGGAAACGGGAGCTTTCCTTAATAACGATGGATAAAAATACCAGTACATGATGGATTTACACTGAAAACATGCCTTGGTACTTGCACATTCATCAGCCCCCAGCGACTTCGATGACAATCTTCCCGACATGAGTCTGAGAGGTGAGATGAGCATATGCCTGCTTGGCCTCATCGAATGCGAAAACGTTGTCGACGATGGGACGTGTTTTCTCGGGATTAGCGGCAAGAAGACTCATCATGTCCTTGAACCTAGAATTGTACTCGGTATATGAAGTGTAAAAAGGAGAAATCGCTCACTGGGAGACGGAACCAACTTGAATGCCACGAATAGTAAGCGCCCTCCTGATCGCCGTCCTGAGAACGGTCCCAGCTGTCTCGGGCCCCCCAGACTGTAAAATGCATGTTATGTTCAAGCGTGAAGACCCCTTGTAGGTGTAGAATCCCTGACCTTCGAGACAGCGCCAATGAAGTGAACGTGCCCACCCAACCTTGTAGCATTCATTGACTTGATGATTGTCCCCACCCCCCCGACCTACATAATTAAACGCACATAGGATAAGTTTCGCGACCACTATGCAAATTTGAAAATGTCGCGCACCTCAATAACATGGTCGACACCCTTTCCATGCGTCTGAGAGGGTCTGTCCAGTTTTCTGTCGAAATAGAAGCAACATTAAAAACCTACAAGCCTGAGAACCTCTTCATCCCAGTTGGGAGTGGTGTTGTAGTTGATGACGTGCTTCGCTCCGAGTTTACTTGAAATCTTGAGTTTTTCATCTGACGACGATGTGGCGATCACAACGGCCCCAGACGCAATAGCGAATTGCAAGCCAAAGCTTATATGCTGCCATCAGCTCATTCTTTGCATACATGAGCGATGGCAAAAGAAGAAGTTACATGGAAACGCCCCCGGTTCCAAGGATAAGGACATGATCGCCAGCTTTAACTGGTGTAGGACCCATCAAGGCGTTATACGCGGTCAAGGCTGCACATCTGGAAGATTATCAGCTTTAGACAAAAATATAAACGAGCCACAGACGGCAAGGTCGACGCTTCAATATAAGACAAGTGTTCAGGGATAGAAACCAAAGACTGCACCCAGAAATAAACACATTATTGAGCAAAATCAACTTTGAATATGTACGCACATAGGCAGGGAATGTTCTATATTCCGTCAAGACACCATGGGCTGATCCACCTAGATGCGAACTTTGAGCTGCAGTTGTCGTATCCCCGTGGATGTGTTCGGGTGCGAAGTTTGCGCAAACTCGGTCACCCACTTTCCAGTCTTTTACACTAATGCCTATGTCGACAATCTCACCCGCCATGTCCGAGCATGGAACAAGATCAGGAGCGAGGCTGTCCAAAGATATGTATGAGTTCAGTACGGTGCTCATCTGCGCGGACGTTTTCAGACCTACCTAGAGTCATATTTTCCAGAAGCGATCCATAGATCTCGATATTGGAGGGAAACCGCGTGAACTTTGACTAGAACATCGTTCGCATGGCGGGGCCTTTCGACGTTCTTTGTTCGGATCGTAAGGTTTTCGTAAGAGCCAGTCTAGCAGTTTATATCCTCAGTTCTGTATGGGCCCTAGATTTGACTGTTAGAATTACTGAGGTCAGATAGTATTCCCTAGCGAATGTTGGGACGTTGGTCATCTTGAGATTCTTGATGGTATGGTGTCACGAATGCAACGTGGGAATGATTCGCTTATTATTATTGACGTCATTGACCTTCGGGTATTTCCGACAGTAATTCCGAGCATGCATTTATTGTGGCGCGCTTGAGCTTGAGAAAGCGCGGTAGAAAGTCGGTTTCACGCATCGACGTAGATATTAATTAGCATTAAACACGAGGTAGAATCAAATAAGTTATTTTTGACGAGGTTTCGGCTGTGGACCACGGCACATAAACTGGCATCTATGAAAATGTATGGCAACAAACATTGTTTACTCCGAGTTCTTAGGAGGGGTTGTGCCTTGGGTGCGGTCCACACAAATATATTTTCCCCTTGTTTCATATAGATCCAGCTTCCGTTTTTCCGTCCAAGCACAACAGTTTGCTCACATGTATTTGCATTAGCATATTCAGATTGAATCAGTCATGAAAGGTAAATTCTATCTAATTTTATTCTAGCAGCCAATGCGCATTTCTTCTGGTATTTTTCTGGTAAGTCTTGAAGCAACGGGGATGCAGTGTATCCATAGGGCGTGTTTCGTTTGGTGACGTGGTGGATTGATAGCCGGGAACACGATCGAGAGGAATGGATCAAGCCACCAACCTGGTAAAGAGTCCGATGACTGTCGCCGACACACTGCAATGAACAATCCCTACCTAGTCACCCCATCATCATCCCAATCAAGATTTTGTACAGCATTGCATAGTGCTTGATTTCCAAAAGGCGCCTGCTCACGAGCCTTACTAGTAGTGCCATTGACTACCAGAGGGCATGATCTTGATGGAAATTCCATTCCGGTTCAACTTTGGATTGGGGTCGTCCATAGAAACAACAGATTACCCCGAGGTCGAGATACACGTACGCCCGGGCCCGCATATCCACGCTTAGACTCGGGGAGAAAATTGAGCCCCAGGGTTGCCAGCTGGCCAGTCTACTAGTAGTCTAGTCGATACTCGACTGCTGCCTTCTGGCTTTGCATGCCACTGACATCTTGCATTCCGACACGCATCTGGGCCTGGCTGCCTTTCCTCTTCCTTCAATTTTCTCTGGCGCAATGGACATTGGCACAGTCTTTCCGGCCTAATAATATCACCATTCTGAACAATAATCCCCAAATCGTCTATAGTCCTTTCCTTTGCGATGCAGCAAAATCTACGGCGCAATGCATTGGTGCCTGGTAGGCCCTTTATTCCCCTGATTTTATAAAACTGGACATCTCTTGAAAATTAAGGCGCATTATCACACTCAATGAAGCAACATTCATTTCAACCCTTGGGTCGGTTCCCAAGTCAGATGGCGATGTAGCAATCCCACCACAGATGTTCTTGAATTTTCGGGGTGAGTCGGTGTCGTCTTGATGAAGTTCCAACGCCCGAACACTCGAAATACACCAGCTACAGCCCTCCATATCTCGATGTCAAATCTCTCCAACGCCACAATCGATATCACAATATCGAACAACGGTTCAATCTCCACAGCGATGCTAAATTCATCTCTTGGGCTCGTCTCGATCCTCAACATCCCAGAGGAACATATCTCCACTCTTGCAATCAGCTTCATTTCGGGGGCGCTCCCTGCTCGTCTGGATATAGGCCCCCTTATTCTGACCGTAACTGGTGATCCGTGCGTATTATTTTCTCTCGTATATCTCAACAAAGACTGAAAATATCAAAAAATTCCTCTCCCCGACCCGTCGATGCATCTTCGTAACTACCTACACCTGGCTACTAGCGAAAGCTCTGTATTCCTACCAACGCAAACCCTCCCGCCTCCCGCCTCTTTCCCCACATTCGGCAGTTCCTCGCCGTCGAGCACTGTGCTACCCACCCCTGTCCAAGCCTCTTCAAACTCTAATTCATTGGTCCCCCTCGCCGTGGGGATCACACTCGGGCTTTCCTTTGGCCTCACTGGCCTTGCTGTGCTGCTGTATTTCCTCTGGCGAAGGCGTAGGCGGTGGCGAGACATACTAGGCGACACTGTTCGTGTCGCCTTGCCCCGGCCGCAACGGTGGCATCCTGTCACCTTTCCGCGCCGGAACGCTTACTAGATGCAGAGTTCTCAAAGACGCTGGAGAGATTGATTTTTCCTGGGAGTCGGGCTACCGAGGAATTGTAAGAATAATGTATCAATTTATGTTACCTCTCACTCGCTTTTATTTTATTTAAAATCTTACTTCTCTCCTTGACGTGTATTTATATATCCAATGCTGAAACTAAAAACCTTGTACATTCAATCTTCAACTTTCTCTCATGACCCACTACTCATTACATTTCTAATCGTGCTTCCATATTACATCTGCTTAGTTTATGTCCTATCATATAGGGGCTATCGTAAGCACAACTGACATGTATTTATTCGGCATTGGTGACGTGTAAGTCCTGAAGGAAAATGGTAATGGTATGGTTGCCCACCGGCAGCCCGACGATATGATGAACTTTAATGAGCAGCAGCGCTATTCCAGAAACAAGAGAGGGCGGTGCCTCAATGATATCCGACTATCACGCGTTCACTAGAACGTATAGCCCATTAGTTTCCTTCGCAGATCTAATGGTAGTAAAGAAATACTTGGTCAAAGATCATTTGACTTGAAGCGATTGAATAGCGACTTTTTTCCTTTCCAATTCCGTATGTATATATTCCCCATGAATCCCCATGAATATTAATAGAAAGTGAGATCGAGGTTTTCCCATCCTTAAATCGCAATATTTTGGAATATGAATCAAATATGAATACGGTGGCGTAGAGTACATTGACCGTGGGAAATATATTTTGTCAAGCAATGGACTTCAAGCTTCCTTGAAGCTTCAAGGACAGTGGTCCTGGACGTGACCTCGCGCTTTCCCTTACTTAACGTACAGTGCAACTCTACCTTTGTTGAAGCGGCTGCAGCGGTTAAAATCAAGGCCTCAGTCAGTTTGATTGGTATTAAATTATCAGCCCTTCCGCTTGGATCGATTTAATTATACTTGCGACCTGGTCCATCATCCACGTATACCGACCTCGATCGAGAGGTACGTCAAATGATCTTGGGCTGCTTATCTGCTCCATGGGTAGTTGGCTAGAATCTTCCCTTTGGCGCCGAACAGGCGGCCCTTGGGGGGCTGACATGGAGGCTGAAGAAGGTGCGGTATCGGTACTAAGTATCTCTTCACAAGATCAAAGCCCTGGGAGAGATAATTAATTATTATCCTAGTGGGCCTTTCTCCGTTGGGGAAAGCGAAGGTTGGCACCACTCGGGCCGTCAAGAATTGATTACTGCCTCAGTATATCGTTGGACTCCCGAGTGGAGGTAACAGGTTAAGGATATTATTTTCATCTGGTCCAACCTCAATCCGATCGAACACCATACACACTTTAGTTCAACCCCAAGAATTTGGACTTGGACTCCACCGGACTTGTCTATCTACAGAACTAAATTGTTGTTGACAGCCTTGGAGCAAGAGCGATAGACGCTCGCTGGCAGCCTCCACAGCTCCTGCCTGGCCGCGTATATACATAGAGCATTAAGTTGAGTATGAAAATGGTATGGCAGGCAAACCATAGCAGGTTGGACAATATGATGCGCAACTCCAAGAAGGCGCTATTCATTTCTAGTTACTGCAGGACAGACGATCTACGGGGATCATCGTGCATACACCGGTAACTCAAGCGCACCAGTGGCTGCATTAGCCCTGTAAGTACTCGTGGGTCCAGAATCGTGGCTGAAGGAGGCACCCTAGTTATATTTGAGACATCATCCATAGTCCTGCAAATACAGTCATTTAACTAGCGATAGCACTTGATTCTAATAGCTCAGGTTTTACGGGCAAAAAAGCTTGCCGTGAACAAAAACCATAAATTTATTTGAAGGAATCACCAGGGTCCCCAGGAGAAAGAGATATCGATCAACACATGGACCATTCCTGCAGGGCGCGCAGCAACAATAATTATTACCAGAGTACGTCGTACCTCGCAGAGGAACCTGAGCTGGGGAGAGAGAGGGGGAAACAACACAAAAGACGGCCAGGGAGGGGAACGGGATAAATAAACATAACAAAAGGGTACACGCGAAGGGGGCACCCACGCCCGCTGGTATATATGATGATATGTACGGGTACGGCCAGCGCACTGTGCACTGTGCAGGCTGTAGTGGAGAAACCATGACACATTGCATCACAGGCATGTGCGGCAGGGGGCAGGGGCGCGGGGCTGACATCGGTACGGAATGTATGGTATCGTCTATGCCTATGCCTGCAACAGAAGCGGGGGTGTGGGAGCGGGCGGGTGTGGGGTATGGGGGCGGGTGGTCACAGTACACAGGGTTGGATGTAAGATAGAACACAGTCACAGAATAACGGAAGTCGAGAATGGGAACAGGGGACAGGGGATGTTGAACACGAACACAACACAGGGTGGCGCGGGAAAGGGGAAGAGTAAACTTTTCAAAGAGGGATTCCAGAGAGAGAGGCAGGCAAGGGGGTAGTAGAACACACAAGAAGTAACACCGGGCGAACACAGGAATTCATCACGAACATCGTCACCGTCATCATGGCATCCTTATCTGTTCTTAGATCCCGCCGTAGGCGTCCTCCACATCCATGTGAGCACTCTGCCGCGCATGCTGCTGGTGCTGAGCCTGAGGTGCGCGGCCAGCAACGACAGCCGGGGCACCCGCCACGAGCGCGGGGGCGTTGTCCTGGTAGTGCGCCTGGTAGTCCTGCGAGGAGTACGGGTGGCTGTAAGCCTGCTGCTGCACCTGCTGCCTGTGCGCATCGGTGGAATACGCGTAAGAGCCATAGGCCTCAGGGTTGTACGGCGCCTGGGGCTGGGGCTCCGAGCTATACGGGCCGCCGTAAGCCGCATCGCTCGCACCGTCGTCGTCGCGGAAGCCGCCGCCGTGGGCATGGGCGTCGTAGCCCTGCTGGGCGTGGCCATACGCGCCGTACTGGGGCTGGGCGCCACCGTTGTACGGGTACGCGCCCTGGCCGGCCATGTTGGTACTGCTGATGGACGGGGCGCTGGCGTGCCCGCGGTACGCCATGCTGGGCGGGACGGGGTCGAAGGTGCTGGAGCGGAAGTTGTCGTTGGCGGGGCTGGAGCGCACGAATTCGTCTTGATTGAAATCGTCATCGGTGATGCGGTTGCGGCGCATGCGGCGCTAATGTGAAACATGATGAGAGAGTGGAGGGGATGCGGGAGATTGGGAGCTTACAAGGAAGAAGGCGATCACCATGCTGAGGATGATGAGACCGAAGAGACCACCAGCGACGCTTCCAACGATGGCTCCAGTGCTGATGCCCTTGGAGGTCTCAGGAGCAGCTTGAGCGCTGGTACTGGGCGACAAAGCATTCGTAGCCACTGGAGTGAGTGTCCCAGATGTGGTCGTTTGGACTACGGTAACAGGAGTGCCTGTGATTATGACAGGCTGAAAAATATCATATGAGCAAGTTCCGCAAAGAAAGAAAAAAAAGACTGGAGGCTCACGGGAGGGGTGGTCGCGCTGCTCGAGGACTGTGAAGAGCTCACGACGCTCGAGGATGACGACGAAGAGGACGAAGAAGATTCTGATGAAGAAACAGACGCTGCCGAGCTGCTTGAACTCTCGGGCTCCTGTGTCTGAGGCCTAGTGGTCGGCGTAGTAGAAGGCTCCTGAGAAGGTGTGGGGTTCTGTGTCGGCTTGGTAGCTGGGGTAGTCGGGGGGGATGGGGACGGTGTGAGACTGGGGGTGGGCTTAGCGGTGGGGCTAGCCGAGGGCTGGGGGGTCGAGGATGCTAAAATAGACTGTAAGTAAGTATAGTAATGTTGATTCAGATAATCATACCTGGCTGAGTAGGGGGGGGAGGAGGAGGGATAGAGAGGGGAAGGGATGGGTCTACGGGATCCTGGGGAAGGCGGGCCTTGAGTTGGCGATGAGCAGGCATGCGGTTGAAATGTTGAGTCATTGTCGTCTAATTTCGCTAGGAGGGTATTAGAAAGGAGAGTGGGGATGATAAAGAACGTGAGTTCGCCGCGAAGGACGTTGTCGGCGATTGGAGGACGCTGGGGGCGACGACGACAAGAACAACAACTTGCTGAGGTTGCCTCAAATCTTAGCCTGGGAACTTGATCCTGATTTTCCTTCACGTGCCATCTTTGATGTCCCTCAACCCCAGATCGTCGTCGACGTGGATCCTCTCATTAATATTCATACAACGCCTTGCTTTTCTATTCACGACCTGAAACAGGTCTTCTCAAGCCTTATTTATTCTATTTTATTACGGATTTCCGTCTACGAAGCTTGCCATTTTGAGAAAGCAAATACTGTGCATCATGCAGACACTGACCAGGGAATAGCTCTGATATCCCGCCTTGCGGCTTGATCAACATATCTGTACATCATGAATTCCATTCACATTCTAAATCTCTTCATAATAGCCCTACTCAATTGTATTTTATCTCGCCGTTTTATTTTTCTGACACCACATGCGCATGATGATGCCAACTGATGCCCAGCACATCTGAGTTCAGAGCAAATCCGCGCGTCCAACTACTGGAAGCAAAAATGGATGCAAAGGGATCCCATCTGAAGCACGAAATGCGCAGGAAAGTGCTCAGTTACAATTGAGTGGTGTCTGGAGCGAAACAGCGATGCTCTAGCATCCGCAAAGCGTACTTCTACTCACTTTTTGGGATCTCGGTAATCCGCGACGCTTTCTAGGCCGTGCCCAATGCCGTCGCTGGGCATCAATTTTACTATGGTAACTCTTCGAGGATTGCTCTTGGCAAAAATAAAATGGCAAAATAAAATAGGACCCCCGAATGTCACCTAAAATCCCTGATCCTTCACCAGGGCAAATCATGGGGTTTTTATCCTGACGTTTTTGGGCAAATTTTGGGCGATTTTTATCCGCCAAAAAATAAGCCTTTTCGAGAGGCCAATTTTTATCTGCACGTCTACATCAGGCATTGATTTCCCCCCCCATTTTTTCTCCGCTGTGCAAGCAGGCTTATAGGCTCTTGGAAAATTTAATCCAGATGTATCAACGTGTTTTATACAATCTCCGAGTCGTTTGTGGCAAATGTAGCAGCAGAAAAATGGACAGACGACTGCATTGGTAAAAATTTCAATGTGTAAACGTATTTTGGCTCTCTGGATCACTGTCATGATAACAGACATATAGCCTATCGGTAAGTAGTGAATTAACTCATGCCCTGGGACATCTTTGAGTATGCAAGTTCAAACCTCGACAGAGCTGCCTATTTTACCAAAAATTTATCCGGCCACGCACTCAGCCCTCTAATTGCGGCAGTTTTTATCCGCAAAAATACTCAGGGATTTTGGCCAAAATCTGGGGGTTCTTATCCAGACAGCCCTGTGGCATACCGCCCAAAACTGCCCAGTTTTTATCCGCACAAAAATCAGGGGTCCCAGGTGACATTCGGGGGTCCTGTAGTGCCGCTACGGTACCAATTAGTCATGTCGTGTAAGGAAATTATTATCGCTTATCTTATGATTTAATTTTCTACAGCCCTGTGTGGTTAGGTACGATGGGTAGAGCAGTATAATCAGGTGAAAGACGACTAGGATGTGGCCACAGCCGTCAAAGCCGTCACAGAATCTTGCCAAGTTATTAGAGTGAATCGCATGTAGCTTATGTCTCGAGAACCGTTATTCAAGGTCAATTTTATGAAACTAAATATAAATTGCAGCAGTACTTAGGTTAACCTCCACATCCGAAACACGTAAGAAAAGGATCCCAAGTCCTTGTCGTGGAGACCTGAGAGCACAACTGTATCGTGGGTCTGTGGAATACTTGCACTAAAGATTTTCTGATTTCACGGTAGTTCAGCATCAAGTTGCTGCGCAAGTACAAAAATCTGCAGTTGGCGAAATCATTGTCAGAACAAATGCCACTTCTCAAGTAATAGTCTATAAAAGCATCATTATTCTATGTTTCCATTTTGTAAGTTGGCGGGTACCGACGGTCGTCCACGAGAATGGAAATGTTCACGTTGGTGATTATTGCGCGTAGTTCGAGCAACCAACGAATAAGCCATAGAACGCGCTGCTAGAGAAAGTACTAGGTAGTGAAGTGCATTGTCGATGGTTGGCAGTGAGAACTGGTGGGCAAAAACTCGGATGAGGGGGGATTACTGCGGTGAAAACAGTGGTCGACATCGACAGTAGTTAAAGACCATGAGGGCTGACGTACCTCAGGCCACAAATCAATGATGATTCGACTGCCGCTTTTGACTCAAGTAGACGTTATCGGCGACGACATAAGCTGTGAAAGCTACAACCGCGATACCAAAGCCTGGAAAGAGATTGCGGAACATGACGCGATTTGTAAAGACGGGGTGTTTGCGCCATGCCTCTCGCTTCGCCCAAGGATCTCTGAAGAGTGGAAGATTGGACATTGCTGGAATAGAGTATGTAAATATCAGTTAAATTGCTTGAGAAACTGACTTGCTTGTTGCAACTCGTGGTGTTTTGTAAGTATGGGTAGACTCAAGGTAGACCGATCTGCCCCGAGTCCCGACCATGTCACCCAGGTGTCGTGATCTGAGTGTTTAGGGTAGGCTGTGCGGACTTGTCTCCAGTAATTTGATCAATTCCCTTCCTTGTCTCGTTCCTCTCACTGTGCTGACTCGGTTTCCCATCCTATTTTGGTTTCACTGTCCCCTTCTCGAAATTTGGCGCTTAGTTTTTTCTAGGTGGCAGAAACTATGTCTAGCGACGTTTCTGCAAGTAGCAATCGTCTACTTGCTCTCAAATCAGCGCCCAACGGCCACAATCCTGTTGGTTCCCACATGAATGGTCATTCCAACCAGAATGGTGCCGAGTCTTCCATGAGTGAAGATGATGATCTACCTTTGGTACGCTGAAATGCCTGAAACTGTGAATCGAACCCTTCTGATGCGCGCTATTTCCGCCACCTCATCATAGTCACAGACTATTCGCAAGGGGGAATCTGTCTCTCCACCTCCCCGTAATCTGAAACGGAAAAAGCCAGTTTACGCGGAGTCATCCAGCGACGACGATGCTCCTCTGGCATCCTCTCCAGCCAAACGTGTACCCGCGGCTGCGGTTCGGACACCAGGTGCCGAGGTTACCACCACATCTGTATCCCGTTTGAACGGAAAACGGATCATCAAGTCTGAATCTCCTAGCAGTGACGTTGACGATGCACAAGAATCGCGCAAGACCAACGGCAAGGCTAAGAAACCTCCGAAGAAGAAGCTGAAGGAGGATACCGATGACTTCAGTGCGTCCGAAGACGAGAAGCCCATCGCCACTAAGAAACCTGCTCCTTCGCGTAAGCGTAAAGTCAAGGAGGAGAGTGAGGTCGATGAAGAGGAAAAGCCATCGACCAAGAAGCCCGGACCTAAACCCCGAGCGAAGAAGCCAAAGAAAGAGGAGGACGCATCTGGCTCAGAGGCCCCAAAACCCAAGAAGCGGGCAACAAAGGCAGTCAAGGACAAGGACGGAAACACGAAGGGCAAGAAGAAGGAAAAGAAGGAGGAAGATGAGGAGGAAGAGGTCTTTAAGTGGTGGGAGGCTGATGGCAATAGCGACGGCTCCATCAAGTGGCAGACCCTCGAACATAACGGTGTCATATTCCCGCCTCCCTATGAACCACTTCCGAAACACGTCAAAATGAAGTACAACGGTATGACTTCCCTATTCGTAGATCCTCCTGTTAACTTACGGTTGTTCAGGAAAGGACGTCAATCTACCCCCAGCAGCTGAGGAGGTAGCCGGATTTTATGCAGCTATGCTAGAGACCGACCATGCCCAAGATGCTATTTTCAACAAGAATTTCTTCGAAGATTGGAAATCAGTCATGAAGAACCATCCCCCAGTCAGTCATGCTGTCTAGACATCTTGTTCTCCTTTTGACGCCCGTCGTTTATCGTTAGCTCGATGGGACGAAGATAGAATCGTTTACTAGTTGCGACTTCCGCCCCATGTACGAATACTTTGAGGGGGAGAGAGCGAAAAAGAAAGCAATGACTACACAGGAGAAGAAAGATGCCAAAAAAGCGAAAGATGAAATGGAAGCCAAGTATACAACTTGCCTCCTTGACGGGCGTAAGGAGAAAGTTGGCAACTTCCGTGTGGAACCTCCTGGGCTCTTCCGAGGTCGCGGCGAACATCCGAAGAAAGGAGCTCTCAAGGTCATATTCTTCATACTTTTCATCTTAAATTCTAATAGAGAGATACAGCTCCGGGTGCGACCAGAGGATATCATCATCAATATCGGGAAGGATGCGCCTATCCCAGTTCCAAATATGCCAGGGAACTGGAAGGCCGTGCAGCACGATAATACTGTCACCTGGTTGGCCAATTGGACGGAGAACATCAATAATAACCATAAATATGTTTTCCTTGCTGCTGGAAGCTCTCTGAAGGGTCAAAGTGATATGAACAAATTTGAGAAAGCACGCGAGCTCAAGGTGAACGCTTTCGCCATCCCACGTGCCATCCAAGACCTGACCATACTTTAGAACCATGTCGATCGTATTCGCCAAAATTACACGCGGGATCTCAAGTCCAAGGTTATGGCTGATCGACAACGAGCGACGGCGATGTACTTCATCGATAAGCTAGCACTTCGTGCTGGTAACGAGAAGGGAGAGGATGAGGCCGACACCGTCGGCTGTTGTTCCTTGCGGTGTGAACATGTCACACTTGAAGCACCAAACTTTATTATCTTTGACTTTTTAGGCAAAGATTCCATTCGATACTACAAGAGGGTCGACGTCGAGCCTCAGGTTTTTAAAAACTTGCGAATTTTTAAAGAGAATAAGAACGACGAAGACAACTTGTTCGATCGTGTCAATGTAAATTTCTTCTTGCATATTACTCGGGGGCAAAGCTTACACGGTCTTGCAAATTACAGACCAGCTCTCTTAACAAGCACCTTACGTCGGAAATGAAGGGCCTTACCGCCAAGGTCTTCCGTACGTTCAACGCGTCTAGCACCTTCCAGCGTTTGCTGGATGAAGAGAACTTGGAGGATGCAACCCTACAAGAGAAGCTTAATGCTTATAACAAGGCGAATAGAATGGTGGCCATTCTCTGCAACCATCAAAGGAGCGCGCCGAAGACCCACGACCAATCCATGGAGAAGATGCGATATAGGGTCTGTTTTGTATTCCATGGCTATTCGCATGCTCCTCATCCTTTTCCCACAGCACCGAAGCTTGAAATACGAGAGAATGAAACTCCGGCATGTACTCTTCGAGATGGAGCCGAAATACAAGAAGAACAAAAAGTACGCAGAAGATGAGTCTGACATCGACGACGACTGGATCGCCGCCTACGAAGAGGCCGAGAAGGCCAAAGACATCGAGAAGGCCGAGAAGAAATTTGCCAAGGACAACGAGAAACTCGTAGAGGAAGGTAACAAACCGCAAGGCGATAAAGTCTTGCGGGATCGCATAGAGGCTATCGAGGAGGAGTACGAACGACTCGCTAGCGAACGAGGCACCAAGAAGGCAACCTTGAAGACCAGAAAGCCAGTTGAGAAGATCGAGGAAGCCATCGAGAAACTAACGGACAAGATCAAGGGCTTCCGCTTACAGATCGAAGATCGAGACGCTGGCAAAGAGGTCGCTCTCGGGACCAGGTATGTCATGGTGGTGACGTTTCGGCACATGCTGACGACTCCGTGATAGTAAAATTAATTACCTGGACCCTCGGTAAGTCAGGATCAGTTGATGATATATTTTTCGTTTCTAATCCTGCTTTAGAATCACTGTCGCTTGGTGCAAGATCCATGACGTGCCACTAGAAAAGCTGTTCTCAAAGACCCTTCTGACGAAATGTATGTTGATCAGCTGCAGGCATAGTGCATACGTTCTCAGACCTTTCTTTTAGTCCCCTGGGCCATGCAAGCAGAAGAGGATTGGAAGTTCTGAGTTGTCTCCAATCGGATGCTGCCTAATAGTTGTAATCTTTGGTTAGAAGTATTACAGGTTGTAAGTACACGCGTAGAAAGAAGAAATTCACATGTGTTGTAGTGCTATTTGGCAAGAAGAGCGGATACAAATAAGCATCGCATTCGCGTGTCAGCGAGCTGCGAAATTATTCTTCCTGACTGCATACTCACTACCATGAGTCGCACCGCCGCCGGACGACCTGTAATCGCCTCTAAGACTACGTTTGATGCGCTGGCCGTAGACTCTGGAGAGGAGACGGAGGAAGAAGAGGTCGCAGTAGACTCTGCGCCAGAAAGGTCGCGATTCACGCTTCGTGTCCAAGTGCAATCCATATCTTATGTTTTCTCTGCAGCTCCACACAGCAGGAACAGAAGCCTTCCAAGTCTGCCATCAAAAAGGCGCAGAAGCTTGCCCGCGCGGAGAAACGCCAGCAGCAAAAGGCTTTACTGAAAGCTCAGCGGGGGCAGTCTCCTCTTACCGTACCCTCGGTGGAATCGTCCCGCGCTGCGTCGCCCTCTGTCCCTGCACCAGAGCAGGGAGACGGGACAGACAAGGCGGCCCTCCTGGCAACATCGTCCGCACCGACACCACCACCGACAGTTGAACCCAGCGTCAAGGACCACGGTGCGACGAACGGCGCGTCAATCGAACCCACTAAACCCCCTACCGTGCCCGCGGAAATACCGGCCCAACCTGAACTCACGGCCCCCATTAATTTGCCGCCACCGCCAGCAGTCGAGTCTCCCGCACCTGCGCCCGTGCCCAAACGAGTGCCGCTGCCTACACGTCCAGTCGAGAAGCAGGTGGACGAGAAACCTGCCGTGAAGGACAATGGCTCTCCTGCTACCGAGAAAAGGCCCGTCGAGGTACCGCAGTCACTGCCGCTGCACGACGTCAATCCTGCCCAAGAGGCCGAAAAAGCGAAGAAGAGGCAGAGCTTCATCACTCGTACACTGTGGACGTTCATTATGATTGGTGGCTTTATCAGTGCGTTTATTCTATGGTAACATGTACCTCCAGCTAATGCTCCTTCAGCCTTGCTACTGCTAGGCCACGCGTATATGATCTTGCTGGTGATGCTATGCCAAACTCTTGTCTACAGAGAGGTCACGGCACTCTTTTCGCTCAAGTCGACAAAAGCGGACTCGTATGACGCTGAAGCGATGCGGGGCAAAGACCCCTGGAGCAAGACGCTCAACTGGTACTTCTTTGCTGTGACCAACTACTTTTTGTACGGAGAAAGCATCATATACTACTTCAAGGTGCGCGAATCCGTGGCATTTTAGGCACCACTGACACCGTCTTTTTTAGCATGTCGTGTTTGCGGACGCACAGCTGCTGCCGTTTGCGACGAACCACCGCATGATCAGCTTCATTCTGTATACACTCGGGTTCATGGGCTTCGTGATGTCTCTCAAGAAGGGATATCTAAAGCAGCAATTCGGGCTCTTCTGCTGGGTGCACATGAGTCTTCTCCTTATCGTGGTATCAAGGTCAGTGCCTGGTGCTTAATTTGTTGACCTGCCACTGAATCACCAGCAGCCACTTTATTGTGAACAACATACTTGAGGGTCTCATCTGGTTCTGGGTTCCTGCATCTCTTGTCATTTGCAACGATGTCTTTGCCTACGTATGGGGAATCACGATGGGCCGCACTCCGCTTATCAAACTATCGCCGAAGAAGACGGTTGAAGGGTTCGTTGGAGCGTTTTGGAGCACGCTGATCTTCGGTGTCCTATGGGGGACCTATTTCATGCAATTTGAATATATGAAGTGCCCTGTGCACGATCTGGGCGTTAGTGCGTGGAGCGCGACGCAGTGCACCCCCAACCCCGTGTTCGTCTGGACAGAGTGGGAGATCTGGACCCCAGTTGCAGTGTTTTTGTCAACCCTGGTTTGTTGTGGTTCTAGCGCTCCGACATGACCGCGACTAACCTCTGCGCCCACAGTTCGGACGTACGATCAGAACGATCCCGTACGCACCGTATCAGTATCATCTGCTGGTGCTATCGTTCTTCGCGTCGCTCGTTGCGCCTTTCGGCGGTTTCTTTGCTTCAGGGTTCAAGCGCGCGTTTAATATCAAGGACTTTGGACATAGCATCCCAGGGCACGGTGGCATGACTGATCGGATGGACTGCCAGTACGTCTCTGACCCTCTTTTTTTCGGTTGCGTTTTTACTGAGGGCGCTTCGCTTGCAAGGTTCCTGATGGGTGTGTTCACGTATGTCTACTATAGCAGCCTCATCCGGCAGAACAACGTCACAGTCGGGGGCGTGCTGCAGACGATCGTCAGCCATCTGACGCTGGAGGAGCAGTTGCAGGTCATTGGTGACCTGAAGAGGTATTTGGGCACGCAGGGAATCAAGGTGCCATAATTATTATGATATGACTGGGCATGCATGGACATGATATCGATAATATATATACCTCTGAATGCATACAATCTAATTCTTGGCTAAATGACGTTCCATCGCGCGAGTCCACCAAAAGTCATGGCCTTGCGACCGAGAGCGCTCTTGAATGCCTGCAACCCGAATCCTTTGGCATCCCGACCATCAACGGTAGTGACAGAGTATAATGACACCTCTTGCACGCCGCTGGGTATATACGCGTCCGCACTCCAGCCCCCCGCGTCGTTCGGGGCGAGCGGGATGCGCTCCTTTCCGAGAGAAATGATAAAGACAAAGTTGTCCGCCTCGGCCATGGACATGTGCTCACAGCGCTTAAAGAGCTGGAAGCTCACGTGGGTGTGCGCGTGGATGTCCCTGGTCGGGGGCTGCAGCGCGGCGGGCCAGAGACTGAGCGCGTAAAAGTCGAGGAAGATGGTAGGGCCCGCAGGCTCCATAATGTAGTCCTCCCAGGACACGGGCCCGCCCTCGTCGGAGGATAGAAGCTGGTACGCGGGGTCCTCGGGGTAGTGCGTGCGGACAAAGTCGATCGGGGAGGAGGTGAACCACCTGGGTGCGAAGCCCGGCTGGTATGTGGTACCATGGAGGGCGCCGGCGCCCCAGCAGGGGTCGATGAGGCGCCAGGTGCCGTCGAGGAGGGCGCAGTTCCAGGCGTGGCCGCTGGAGTAGGGCGGGACGGGGGCGCCGGGGTCGGGGGGAAGGAAGCCGACGCCCTTGCCGTGGCCGGAGATCTTGCGGGCCTCGATGCCGGCGCGGGCGGCGAGGGCGACGAAGAGGCCGGCGTAGCCATCGCAGACGGCGAGGCCGGAGGAGAGGGTGGAGTCGGCGGTGGCGGGCCTGATGTTGCCGGAGAAAAAGGAGGGGGCGTCGTAGGCGATGTTGTGGTGCAGCCAGGTGAAGATCGCGCGGGCCTTGTCGGTGTCGGAGGCAAAGCGGGCGGTGAGATCGTGGGCGAGATGGTCGAGCGATGCGACGGATTGGCGCGGGAAGAGGGCGGCGTGGGCGTCTGGCTCTGTGAAATCGCGGCACTCGAGGCAGGCGATCGGAGCTACACGCTGCGGCTTTACGGGAGGGGGAGGGGGACGGCGGGCGAGGGCACGCGCAAGATCGACATCAGGGGGACGGGACGGTCTGGGCGGGATGGGCGGTGGGCCACGGCTCGTGCGCCGCGGAGGCAGAGGTGGCCGCACAGACATGAGAAACGCAGACAAGTTCACTCAATCAAATTACGGAATCTTAGCATGGTGTTTTGCAAATCGTAATTTACGCGGCATGGTGCAGTACAGCATGGTCATAGGTTGAAAGAAATACACTCAGTCGACATGCTACACTTATGATCTCGGCTTTTCCTGCAGAGTGGATGGGGTTGGCACAGAAGAAGCAGCAGGGCACATGTGGACGCACTTTTTTCTCTTTCCAGAGAGCCAGCAGACCGACACCCGACACCTTGACGACCTTGAAACGCACACCGGGAATATCACCCTTTGCCTTTCCGCGGCGACCGAAACCGGAGATGAGGACCTCGTCGTTCTCGTCGACAAAGTTGAGGCAACCGTCGTTCTGCGTACAGCTGAGTGGGCTGGATCGGTGGGATGGACTGGTGGACACTCACAGGCACGAAAGCGGTGACCTTTTTCCCGTTCTTGATCAGCTGGACACGGACACACTTGCGGATGGCCGAGTTGGGCTGCTTGGCCTCGACACCGACTTTTTCAAGGACGATTCCCTTTGCGTGGGAAGAGCCTCCGGTGGGGGAGGTCTTGTAGATGTTGCCGAGGGCACGCTTTTTGTACGCCTTATCGGCCTAGATGCAGAGTTAGCCTGGAAAGCAGAACACGCGCAGGTGAAAAGGGACGTGCCCATCTGTTTTCGCGGCGGTCGTTGCGGAGCTTGCGGGCGGCTTGAAGTCCACGGGGTTTGTTGGCTGTGGTGGGACGGTGAGCAGGACAGCGGCGAAGGGATCGTTGGAGACGACGTACAGCCCATTCTTGCGGTCGAGGTCGTTGTCTGGCTCTCTGATCTGACCGCTCGGCCATTCCCCGGCTCTCTGAACCTTAATCCAAAAACTGACCAGTTCCATCAAGCACGTGCAGAGAGGTGTGCGTGACCATTTGGGAACACATGAGTAACGTGTCTCATGATGATGTTGTCATTGCGAGCACTGCGTGGGACGCGTCGAAGCTACAGCGTCGCTGCCGGGCTGCTCGACGACCTCAGCCACCGCGGCTTCATCCATGACGTCACTCGGTGTGTCCCCTGTGTGTTTGCTCGTTGGCTGTGCTTACATGACGCAGTCCGCAGGTCCTGCACGCCGCGCTGGAGTCGAAGCGCCAGGTCGTGTACGCCGGCGTCGATCCGACCGCGCCTGCGCTGCACATCGGCCATCTGATCCCGCTCATGTGCCTCCTGCACTTTCAGCTCCGCGGCCACAAGGTCATTCCCCTCGTGAGTGCAGGTCGAATAGCCGCACCCACTTCCCACTAACTAACACTCGCCCAGATAGGCGGCGCGACTGGACGCGTCGGGGATCCCTCGGGCCGACTCACTGAGCGGCAGCCCGCAGACTCGAGCCAGGTCGCGAGCAACGTGACGAGCCTCACCCAGAGCATCAACACCTTCTTCCACCGCGCCTTTCGCTACGCAGACGCCCGCACGACCCACAACGAGGAACTCAGCGCCCAGCCCGTCGTCACCAGCAACCTCGACTGGCACGCCACCATCAACCTCCTCGACTTTCTCCAGTCCGTCGGCCACCATGCCCGCGTCAACACCATGCTCAACCGCGAGAGGTTCGTCTCTCCTCTCTGTGCCCTGAGTGCTAACCATTGACCCCCATCCCACAGCGTCCGCGCACGCCTCTCCTCCCAGCGCGGCCTCTCCTTCACAGAGTTCACATACCAGCTCCTCCAGGCGTACGACTTTTACCACCTCCACAAGGTCTTTGGTTGCACCATCCAGGTCGGCGGCTCCGACCAATGGGGCAACATCCTCGCCGGCATCGAGCTTATTGCCCGTCTCGACGGCTCCCCCGCCCCCGAGTCCACCGATGCCGACACCAAGGCCTTTGGCATCACCACCCCGCTCCTCACCACCGCATCAGGCGAAAAGTTTGGCAAGAGCGCCGGCAATGCCGTATGGCTCGACCCCGACATGACCAGCGTCTTTGACTTTTATCAGGTCCGTTTTGTATTGCATTGCATTTCCTAACTCACACGCCCTCTCGCAGTATTTTGTCAAAGTGGACGATGCCGACGTCGAAAAGTACCTCAAGCTGTTCACCCTCCTCTCACGCTCCCAGATCGCCACCATCATGGAGGCACACACGGCAAGTCCCATACCTACACTCTCGCACGCTGCATCCTGACACAGACGCCCAGGAACAACCCGAGGCGCGCATCGCACAGCGCCGCCTCGCCGCAGAGGTCACCGAGATGGTGCACACCCGTACGTCCCCCAGCACCGCCACACGCTTCATTCGTCTCTCACAGACACGCACACCCAGCGCAAGGCGCCGCCCGTGCCCAGACACTCACCCACCTCCTTTTTGCCTCCAGCTACCAGGGCCTCACCGCTGCCCAGATCACCGCCGCGTTCGAGGGCGACCCCCGCCTCGTCATGCTCGACGAGCACGAGCTCCTCGACTCCCCCGTCATGAAGCTCGCAGCGCGCTACCGCCTCGTCGCCTCTGCTTGTAAGCGTCCTTCCTGCTCGAATGCATAATACCCCCGTCTAACCTAGCACTCGTAGCTGCGTCGCGCAACCTCGTCCAGGCGCGAGGCCTCTACGTCAACAACCGCACCGTCCCGGAATCCCAGTACAAAATCACCAAGGCGGAGCTCATCGACGGCCGCGTCGCGATCCTGCGTGCTGGCAAGGACAAGCTCCTCATCCTCGCCGCGCGCGCTTCGCCTACGTGAGCATCGGCTCTCATATTCGCATTATAGTATAGATTTTTTTTTTTGATTAGAGTCTTCTATGTATATACATATATCACCACCCCCACTAGCACACCTAATCGACACGGATGGCACTGTATAATCTACGCACAGCCCAATATGACGCGAGGAACCCAATGGTGCCTATATCACGCCCCGTTAGCGTCAGCAGAAACGCACCTGACAGACACGCACCTGTAGCCAAAAAGTCGACGAGCGTGAGGAGGATGAGGTATCCCAGGTAGATGACGACGCCCGACGCCGAGTCAAGTGACAGTCGCGTCGCCCAGTAGAACAGCCCGTATCCGAACACCCAGATCGCGCTCCCGCCCCCCGTCAGGAACGCCCGCCAGTGCCATCTGCCATGCCCGCGTCAGCCCTCTATTACCTAGCTCATGGGAGGAAAGTTGCACACGCACCGGTACTCTTCGGCGCATAGGATAAAGTACGTGAACAGGATCGTCACAGTGGCCGTCGTGAGCGTCACCACGCCCGCCGTGAGCGCCAGGAACCCGAACGCGTAGTACGCGCGCGAGGCAAAGAGGCTCGTCAGCACGTAGTACAGCTCAATAAACGCCGCGCCTGCTGCCAGTGTCAGAAACATGTCACGGTGGTCAATAAATGGCACCATACCGAACGGAAGGATCCCGCTGAGCAGCGCTGCAGACTGGGTAGAGCGTTAGCATGGTTCAAAGGCGGTGCGAGCACATAGGCCTACCCAAGGTCGGAGGTATTTGGGGCCTGGCGGAATTTGGCGTGGGATCTGGTTGACCCGCACTGGGTGCTGGATAGCCTGCACGTATCATTGTCAGAGTAACACGATTGTCCTCGTGCTAGCTCACTTACACCCTTCCTTCCGCCAAAGTATGAGCCCACCCAGGAAAGGGGCGCGGAGATGCCGAACCACAACAACACAATCAGCGCCATGGTTCCTACACCGTCGTTTTAGCATTTTGTCAGTCTTTGGACAGATGGTACACACCGAACGGAACAGCCCCAGAAGAGCCGGCAAAGAGGAGGCATAGGTTGAGGATGAAGAAGATCATGAACACAATGCTGTACAATGTGATTAAACAACTGTAAAATAACAAAAGATACGACGCACGAAGGAAGGACAGTTGCCGTAAGGAACGAGTTTTTCCTGCGATTAGTACCGCCCAATGAAGCATACAATCGACTGGATATATATCCTCCAATCCTGTACCAACGTTAGAACAGGTTGAGACGAGTAAACGGGGAACATACCCTCCGAAAAGCGACCAAAAGACCATCATGACGGTCGCGAGTGACCCACGATTGGAGGGCGAAAGGAATCCAAGCAGTGCAAAAACTATCCAATAGAATCAGCCTCCAGAGTCTAAACCATCACCCGTCGACTGACCGAGTGTGACGCCGACCATGGCACAAAGCTGCGCGCCATTTCCAACCATGATAGACAAGACCATGGGGTTCTGGGGCGTGCGGAAAACTTCCCCGTGGACAAGCTTCCAGCCCCAGTCTTCCTGGACGTCCTCCTATTCGATAGGTCAGACATATACATCGATAGGAACACTTGAAAAGATATCTACGCTGAGATCAATGGCGTTGTAGCGAGATATCTATGGTTAACATATTAGCATGTGAGGGCCTGCGTGTTTGAGACGGACGTACATCGCGGGAGACACTCCGGACGAGGATCATAGACACCATCACGCACAGGAACACCGCGATGACGATAGAGTTGACGAGGCTAAACCAGTGGATGCGCGGGTCCAGAATATGGAGGTAGCTGTCCCAACGCGTCGCCCACGAGGTGTCTGATTCCTAAAAGGCAAAGTTAGGTGTTGGTGTCACCTTCGTGTGCGGTATTGCAGACTAACATTCCAGGTGACACGGTATGTGTATCGAATCGTTTGGTTGTGCGTTTCGCTGAGTATCAACGGCGTGGAGAGTTCATGGCTGCAGGTCGTGGCTTCTGTCTGCGAGCCTCCGATGCTATGGACGCGCGCATTAGCTTCAAGTCGTGGACGAGGTCTCGACAAATACAAACCTCGAAGGCCAGACGAGGACACCGACAATGCGGAAGGTGTTGGGCGTGAGTTTGTGGTATCTGGCCGGGCAGAGGCGTACGTGTTAGAGTTGCCCTTGAAGACTTTCAGAACTATACCTAAACATCACATCATAGTGATTGTTGAACTTTGGAGGCTCTTGTGTTTCTGAATCGTACTGTCCGAGGTTAAAGCCCTGGTCGTAGAAGATGTCTCCGTTCCGGGTATCGAGTTTCATGGTTGCCGCGGGTAGGCCATCGACAATCCAGTTGAGCTCGTAGTCCTCCTTAATGCGGTCATTGATGAACTTTGCTTCCTCGCTAGTCACGTTATTCACAGTACAGAGTGTCTGACATGTTCGGTTTTCGCTCAACATTTTGATCTGTAGAAATAAGTAAGTTGTGTTAAAGATTGCAAGGCGGCAATGGCAGACGCACATCGTATCGCGAATTGAATATCCTATCACCAAATAAGATCGAACCCAGCCCTTCCGGCTGCTTGACCGGACCTCCGTCGGGTTCACAGAACCGGAATTTAGGATTGTAGTAGTCGTCTTGTGCCTGAGATTAAATTACTGTGTGTTGCCTGAAATGCAGCACAAGCTCACAGTTAATCATGGATTTCTGAAAGAGTCGAAGTGCGTCAGTCGACGCCTTTATGCGACATAAATACGCACCAGTCTGTCATCTTCGCCGTTCATGAGCTTCGGGGTAAGCGCATTGACGAAGAGGTCAACATTTTCTCCAAGCTTGTAATCATGGGGCGCTGCACCAGGGAGATAGAAGGCATCTGCACGCAGTGCAAGCCAGAACGCTGATGCAACCAAGAGTGCCAGGCGCATGGCGGAGAGTCGAGACGATGAGCGGACTTGTTGCCCGTCCCTGTGCGGGTGTGGGCGAGTTGTTTGGTGCTGGCGATAATTCCAAACAACACATCAAGAACACCGTCGATCGAGATCGACACCGACAGATACTGGGCCATTTCATTCAATTCACCTGTCACGTGTCACGGCCACTTCGCCGGCGGCCAAATGTAACGGTTGTCACGCACCCCGGAGGCAAATGGTGAATTGATTTGGTGACTCATAAAAACATGAAATTTTCGCTCCGTGCCTGGCTTCTGGTGGTATGTCGGTGGACATTATGACTGTGAAGCTGCTGGTGGCATAGATGTTGGCTCGATATGG
>JABCKI010000023.1:0-68883 GCA_018282025.1 Sphagnurus paluster | reverse complement strand
GTCGGAATCTTGATCCATTTCCTTGAAAATATTAGAGATGTATTAACAGCCACGTAGCCTTGCCGTTAGCCTGTCTACATTAGCCGCGAGTCTAGGAGGCCTCTCGGGTGCGGCCTACTCCACTTTCTGCAAGTGTCATTCCTCCTCGACAGATAACCATCAAGCTAAACTTCATTTTTCAGATGGTCGGAGGCCTGTATATCTGTTCGCGCTGCCCCTATTATGTTTTGGCTCTTTTGGCGTTGGCTGGTCACAGAGCGTCCAGGAGCTCATGTTATGGCGGTTCGTGCAAGCTTTCGGTGCGTCTCCGGGATTGTCCGTTGGGGCGGGGGCGATCGCAGATATATACAAGCTAGAAGAACGGGGCACAGCGATGGGGATATTCTTTGCAGCAAGTCAACTTTGAATAGCTCTTCAGCGAAAACTGCGTTGCTAAAGCTTATTGTACAGGCATTTCTAATTGGGCCAGCTTTAGCACCGCCTATTGGAGGTTCGTAAACTGCGATGTAAGTATCATCATCATTAAAAACTAAGAGAAAAATCCCTCCACTAGGATTCGCAGCACAGTATGCTTCTTGGCGGGCCCTACAGCACATTATAGGTGTTTTCGGATGCCTACTCTTTTTATGCATGCTACTTTTCTTCCCGGAAACCAGCCACCCTGGCATGCGGGGTGTTGACAAAATCCCTCATGGCTCATCCACAAAAGTCTTTGTGAACCCTTTGAAGTCGCTTGCGCTCCTGCGTAGCCCTAACCTCGTGGCTGTTGTAGGTAGAGACAGTTTATTTTGTTTGAATATCAGACTAATCACTCTCACAGTCCATGGCCAGCTTTACAGTGCTACTATCAGATTTTGGTACGTGTTCCTGCGTCACATCAATTCCCTTCCTTTGGTTTCTTTGTTGATGAGGTTTTAGTTATGCTCGTCCCTCTTGCGTATACCATCGTATGTCCCCAAACTTCACTATACAGCCAAAAATAGGTCACATGGATTACTCAGGGAGCTCGATATCACATCACCAGCGCTGCTCTAATTGGAGCCTGTTTCATACCCGCTGGCCTTGGCAATATGAGTTAGTGTCCTAGTTTGGTCTTCACTTTCCTGCTCCCTTACTTAACGACCTGAAAGTTGGCGCGCCACTATCCGGGCGGCTTTCCGACAAAATTATCATCCAGTGGCGCGCGCGACGCTGGGGCGTGTGGTACCCGGAGGACAGGCTCCGAGCCGCGATGTTTCCTGCCATCGTTCTCGTCCCGCTTACTATGATTGCCTCTGGCTTCCTCATCGAATTTGTACCGGGGCGCCTAGGGCTGGTGCTGAACCTTGTTTGCCTGTTCCTCAATGGCATCGGGGTATGTGGACGTTCCCTACTGAAATGTATGAATTAAGAATGTATGCATTGGTTGATATGGTCCTCACACCTACTGCAGCTTATGCAGTTGATATAATGCACGAACGGAGTGCCGAGGCGATGGCAGCTAACCAGTACGCTCTAATCTACCTAAAATCTGACTGCCCCACGCTGATATGGAGCAGAGCCTTCCGTGCATCCCTACTCGCTGTGTCCATTGCGGGGATCCTCCCTATGATTGACTCGGTTGGTGTCGGGGTCACCAATACTCTCTCGGCGCTATTTGCCTGGCTGGGCTGCCTGTACGAACATTCTTTTCTTCTTTTTGGATATCTGAGAAATTGAATTGTAGGATTTTCTGGTGCACCATCCGCTATGGAGACAAATTACGGGGATGGGTCGATATGGAGTATTCGACGGCGGAGACCAATTAAAATGTCTGTTCGGTAGACCGACTCGATAATTTTCAAAGCTTTACATGCCTCAAGACCAACAGTGTAAAACGATAATGCATTTACATATGTACGGCTAGTTTCGTACACGATTCAAGTTGAGTTCAGGTTACACTGTGGCACACTGGGCACTATCGTTCATCCTTGGGGGCAGTTTCTTGTTTCGTTTTTGCACTAAAAACATGCGCAGATCCTGGGCTTCGCCCACGCCCAACAAGTTCCCTATGGAACGGTGATGCCTCCCAATCTCCCTCAGGAAATGAGCTGCAACGGGTCACTTGATGGGCAGAAAGCAGCAGCAAACAGAGTCCACACTGCGTGCGTGGATCTCCTCCAATGGGCCTATTGTCAACTGCACGTAACTGCCTGTGCGTCTGCGAGCCAGGCGACTCCTGACACTGGCTGATGCGTCCAAGTCGCCGAACTTGATACGCCACTGACATCTTCTGCGAGGACTTGGCACATGGATATCTGGAGAGGCTGCGAGCACCAGAGATAAGGAAAGATTCTGGGTGACTAGTTGACAGAGACGAGAGTCTAGAAGGCGACGAGAAATACAAGCACAGTCAGTGGCACGTCCACCAATATAGGGTTTGTCGATTATGCATGATGATTGAAGCGTGTAGTAAAATCGTCAGGTAAAATCCTAGAGAAAAAAGATCGATTGGCGGCTGTGACTAACCCGCGCTCTAGTCTAATCTAACGCCAAGTTACGTGTTCGACTCTCGCTGTCATCACACATAAATCTCCCGTTTATAATACATAAGAAACGACATGCTTTGCACACCTCCAGTTCAACACAAGGTGTGAAACGGCAATGCAAATACATGTTACATGTACGGCCACTTTCATAAGCGATCATCGATATGTGTGGGTGACGTCATCCTGTTTTCAGTGATTGGTCGCCTAACCAAAACGTTGAGTTCATATCTTTATGAGTTGTGTATACGTCCAACGGGATCTTCCATGATAAAAGTGATTGTAAGTAAATGGACATTAGGAGCTTCATAGCATTACTAGTAGATGCCATCCTTGGCTATGGTGTGGACCTTGTGGTGGGCGTGCAAGTAATATAATGCGTTTATCACGCTCAGTGGTCGAGCATGCGTGGGCGTGGTTCCTTCCTTCCGAGCCCCGAGCATCACGAGAGTACACATTTTGAACCTGCATACCCACGACACATGCTTGATTTAACGCGCCACTGTATAGCCCTGGCTACCCCGAGCACCGTTTACACACGCAGCTTGTCACTGACGCGGAGGCCCAAGCGGCTATTGTGGAGAAAACATTGATGATAGCTGTCTGGAATTTGTGTAACCGGCCAAGGTTCTCCGTGTAGGCGAACAAGCGCAGTGATCCACTTTGGTCTAGCCTGATCTTTATACTGCGCTTGCTGCAGCGTAAGAGTAGGGCAAAATCTTATGGGTGTACGTATCTCCTTTCAAACTCATGTCAAACATGCCTATCAAAGAAATCAGCTTTGATCACGTACTTGCTTGCGGTATGTTCCAGCAAAAGAACCGTGACTCTCATGTCATTTGGACAGAACTTGCGGATTTCGGCTGGGGTTTCGATCTGCGACTGACTTCCTTCGATGTCAATGAACAGACCGATGAGGTGCTTTACCCTGATTTATCGTTCAAGCCCCAAGACAAATCAAGAAGATTTCCCGTCCTCCACTCTCCGTGAAAATTGCCATGTTTCATACACTTTTGTACACCTTTTGTTGACTGACCCACCCACATATATAGATTCGCGGAGCCAAAAAAAATTAGCGTGAATTTTCATGAATCACCTATAAATTTCATTTACGCTCCATTTTGGATTCGAACATGACCTCGATCGGCGAGATAAGGTGTTAGTAGGGACATGAGTTGTTTCTGGTGAATTCTTGAGATGCCTCGTGTCTCCTCGTGGGGTTTGTGCCTGTTGGCTCATTGATTAGCGGCATGCTGAGGTAAGAAAAATCGACATGTGGCTTGAGCATGTCCTCCGGTGACAATGTGGAATACTAGTGTACTTTGATACCCCATCACTGCTCTCGTCCTCCTTTCGACAAGGAGCCTTTCTTCCTCTTGTCATCGCTGTATAATGACCGTTTAGGTGGTGGAATGAACTGCTTTGTGGGTCCAGTCGTCTTTCTTTCTGTCGTTACGGAGATTCTTGTACTAACGCACCTGTTCGACCCAGGCTTGACTACAATTGCTGCCATGGCTCACATCGATAATTCTGGGGTGTATTCTGCCTCCACGCCCTACTCCTACGATAAAGTGCATTACAATCCCATTTTTCCCATTTCTGCACTGCCATCGTCATCGACCATTTCATCTGATCTACCTGGATTTGACTGTAATATAGGGCCGTCCCACCATCTACACGACCAATACACAAAAAACCAGGGGACACGAAATTTGGAACAGCACACGTCGGGTATTCTGCCAATTCAATTCCCCCCATCTCCCCCTCCCACGAATTCCGACCCAAAGCGGAGCGTTCCGCTACCTCGACTGAGCTCTGGGACAGAGCACTCAGAGCGCTCGCCAACGGCGTCACCTCCGACCGAGGGAGTTATTTTAGATTCTGTGACGATGGACCAAACAGCCTCAGGGCTCCTGGTGCCACTTACACCGCCCCCCACTCTTCCTACTTCGACACTCGCCCTCCCTCCTGCAGACCAGGACTTATTGCTCAGTCCTAAGATGGGGGAGCTCGACACGCCACTGCTTGGCCTACCCTCGTCCTCGAGGTCGCCCGATCGACACCGCGATGTGCACAGCTTGTTTTCTCCTTTGTCCTCGGAATGGAATGCAAACTACGACCTCCTACAGCAACCATCAATACCTTTTAATACCAATACCTACGGTAGACATGGTGGACAATACCTCCAGGATGCCCAATACAGCAGTCCTCAGCCTAGTATCGGTGCTCATAATACAGCATCGCCGCAACCCCATGTGCGCCCCATGCTCCCACTTCTCGACATTCCAGAGCTAGATTTCTCACCGAAGAGTGCGTGGAGCACATCCCCAAGCTCCGCGCTTGACATGGACCTCGAATACGATGACGACCTGGACCTCCTCTCGACTCCCACATCAACGTCGGCTTCCCCGTTCCATCATAGGCTCGAACTGGACCCAGACCTACCACCCAACGACCACGGCACGGGAGCGCTTATTTTCGACGCTACATACAAGTACCCGTACTCAGCGGTGTCCTCTTCTGCGCCTAACTCACCCTTCCACCACAAGCTCGATTTACAACTTACGCAGGATGAACACAGCGCCGGTGCGTTGATCTTTGACGGGACCTACGAGTGCCCGTATGGTAGCTTGACCCCGCCGCCCATCCACGAGTTTCTCCCAGAGCTGCAACTTGATTTCGAGGACATCCCCGACTCACCTGCGCTCCGCGCGTTTTCGGACCTCCCGATGGATTCGGACTACGACGCCGACGACGACACCATGATGCGCATGCTAACGTCGCCCGGACCCGCCCTGTTGGCTCTCCCAGGCGCACACACAGACGACTTCCTGCTCCCCCCGGATGAGCTGGAACCTGAGCTCCACCCGGACGCACATTCGTTCTTCTCCCAGAGCTTGTTGCTCCTGGATGATTCACCCGAGCCGGAGTACGACATGCTGGAGGTTGACTTGGAGTTTGATCTGGTGCATGCGTCACCGGACGCCGTGCGGCTTGCGGAAATCCGCCGTTCGCGTGCGGCAAGGGCGGCAGAGTACGCACGGCTGGAGGGTGCGGCGGAGAATGTGGGCGTGCGATGGGAGGCGCGGCGTGCACGGAAGAGGGAGAAACAGCGTGGGCGGGAGGTGAGCGAGATGCTAAGGCTGAAGCTCGGCGAATGTTCGCGGTCGAGATCATGTTCGCGAGAGGGGAAACGCAGGAGTATGGATCTGGATGGAGACTTTGATATTGATGCTTCTATGCATGGCGAAGAAGGTGATGGATTCGGAAACGACGGGGGACGGCAAGGCGACCGGAAGGGGAAGAAAAAGAAGAAGCGTGGTGTTCGAAGCATGCACCACTTAGTGGCGCAGATGTTGTTGCAGCGCAATGACACGCACCGGTCGCTCTCGCAGCGCAAGACGCCTATCACATCGGCGTTCCATGTGACGTCGCCGCTGGTGCGCAGCACAGCGCTCATGGACGGGGACAGTGAACATTCTACGGCGTGTAGGCCCGTAGATGACGATGGATGGGCCTTCAGTGCTCCCTCGGGCACGGTCTCGGGTTCGTATACCCGGTTCTAGAGGTGGGCCATGCCCGTGTTTCTGATTCCGATTCAACCCACATTCAATACACATGCATTTGCTTGATTTCGGTTTTCGTGCACATCTCCGTTGCTTTCTTTGTTATGAGGTGGAAAATGCTTTTTCAACTATTCGTGTGACGATGTTTCGAAAAGCCAGAATATTGTTCTTCTTTCCCTTTTCCTTGAGCACATCCTGTACTACCACCTAGCATCGCTAGCAGATATACTCATACCATGTAGTACTATTGATACCTAAACCAAAACTATCGTCTTCTCTTAAACTGATTTATTTACATGAAGAATAGAGTACTCATAACTACCACAGGAAACAAGACCTGACTAAGTGTCTTTGTGGTTCAATTTATTCTCGTTCAGTCCTTCCTACATTTCCGTAATACGTGTGATCCCCAGTATCTTCTGAGACGTCATGCTCCCCTACTGACACCCGATGTGATAATATGTCCTCTCCCACAGCAGCATGAGCCTCTAACTCCTCCGCCTCGACCCCTCTCACCCCCAGGGCATATTTCCTGCACGCCTGTACACTCTCTTTGAGGCTAGGCTCCTCCCGGTCTAGCGCAACGATGCGCAACCCCGAGAAGTTATATTCCAGCAACTCCCTCAAGGCTCCCAGGAGATCCTTCTTCGGCGCATAGGTTCCCGAGTTGTTATCCACTACTAGTTCCCACTGAACCTCTTCATCCGACTTGCTTTCATTGAAATTTGCCCAACCATCCACTGGGCGCGGGTGAAACTCCCCACTGTACCGCACCCGCTCCGCGCAGTTGCTGTGTAACGCATGCTTCGAGGCAAAGTCCACGAAAAACGCTGCACCGGTCTCTGAAAACCTGAATGAATTGTCCGTTGCTGAGATGATGTACGTATACACCGCGGGCTTGACGCGCTCTCCTGACGCAGCAGGTGCCTTGAGCAACTGCACTAGGTCTGCGCCCCCCGAGAGGACGCCGAACTCATTCCTCCCTGCACGTGAGTATAGTAGACGATGGCCTGCCTGAATCCCGCCGCGCGCTGCGAGGGGACCAGGGCCGGGGCCGAAGATCCCCTGCGCGGCTTTGTAGTCTCTGTTCCAGGACTGATAGTTATCTTTGAAATAAAGAGGTACGCCACGGAGGTAGATCTTCCAAGTGGAGTAGAGGCGGTCCGCGGCCGGGAGGTTTGTCAGGCGCCCTACCGTGAGGGAGGAGTGCCGGGAGTAGCGAATGGGCCCATCAAAGAGGTAAGGATACGCGTTGGCCAATGATAAGTCTGAGGGTTGAGAGGAGATCTGAATGCACCGAAATGAATGAGTGATGTCAATAGCTCTCTATAGAAAGTTATATAACCTTCAACCAGAAAGTTCCGCGATCTTTGCGCAGGAGGGGTCCTTCAATCTCTGCCTCTTTGGCCCCACTCGCGACAGAGACTTTGAACTTGCCGATGTAATCGTCGTGTGGTCGGCCGTCATCTTTGTCGAAGACCTCGACATTGAGGTCTGAGATGACGGGAACATTCTTAACCCGCCATATCTCATTCCATACAGGCGCCAAGGTCTGAGCTTTCACGGAAGATCTAAGTTTGAAACATGAAATTTACTTCAGACGCTAGTGGAGAACTGCTGAATATACGCACACGTAGGAAATCTTGCCGTCGAGGTTTGCGACAAAGTAGGGGTCGGCTAAGCCAACGACATCCATCTTGGGTAGCCCAGACGCACCGATGAACTTGCATGATCGTCGTGGCGTCATCATTCTCAAATCATCTTCGTAGCTCACGGACTCACTTGGATCTCGATATCGGCGAAGGATACATCTCCCCGCTGGGCGAGCTCAAGAGGGTCTACTGTGTCGTTGCGGTGTTTCGCTTTGTGGACGGTCTCGACGAGGCGTGAGACGCTCAAGGGGTTGCGATGACCGGCGGGCATGATGGAGATCGAGGAATAACGAAGAAATTGATTTGCATCAGCTGAGGGCTTGGCTTGAATATTCCGATTCGATACAGTACTAGGTCATTTAGAATAGTCGTACTCTGAGTCAAACGTCTTCTTCAAGACCAAGTACAAGACGTAAGTATTTATAACACATAGCTCTATATTTTAACTGTGCCCCATTGACATCCTTAGGGCTGACCGGCATGGTTCTATGGGATGGAGAAGGAGATCTAGCCGATAAAAAGGACATTAGTTTCTTTAGGCGCTACTTATGGATGCATATCCAATCGGGAAAGAGTTGTATCAATATTCAGAGGGAAACCAAGTAATAAGATAAGTATGAGGTGGCAAACGCCATTGAAAGGTTATCATTATGATATGTACAAGGGCCCTCTCACTGGATGGAGCCGTCAGGGCCAGGCAAAGTTTTCAAGGTCAACAACTCACAGAGAAGTACATGACCCTCATCATGTTTGCGTGCACCGGCTTATAAGCACTCTTGAACGCTTCCAGCATGACGTTCGCCTCGCTGCGGATATGGGTACTGGTCTCTGAAAAGAGGCTACTAGCTGGATCGTAGTGGTTCTTCGCGCGAGAGCATACAATATCAGCGTCTGAGAGAGGTTTTATTTCTGGTTAGAAAAAGGAAGATTTTCACCCCGGCTCACAGTAAACAGGCGCAGGGATCGAAACGGAACGTGTGGTACGGGCGTAAACGTGACAGAGCGCAAATGCTAGGGCTTGCATTGAGTCTGCGCTGTGAGAATACATCAATCCCAGTATCACAAGGGACATCAGGGAGAGCGTACGTGAATCCATTCTCCTACAAGCAGCAAAAAGGCATAATTAAAGGAAAGCGCCTAGGAAATCATGAACGCAACATACATCATACAAGACCTGTTGCAGCGGGTTATTATTTGGATAATTCAACAGGATAATCGCATACCGAGTAGTGAGCAGGTCTACTGGTGCCCAATCTACCAGGGTGACTTTGTAAGAAGAAGTCAAATTCCGTTGGGTGTCCAATTTCCCGGTCCACAACTGTTCCCGCAGGGCAGTTTTCCTTCTCTCTTTCTTTGTCAGTAGTGTCTTTTTTAAAACTATGGGATGTGTCAATTCAGTTCGATTGTGTAAGTGAAAATCACATTCCAAATGCACGTACCGAACATGATGACGCTTTCCGACAACAACAACAGTGATCTTTGGCTCAAATTTCAACGCCGTGCAGGCGGCTAGAGAGAAATACACAATACATTTAGCGATCAGATGTGTATTAAAGGAGAAGACCTTTGATTAAAGGGAGCTCTGATATAAATATTATCAGCGGCAAGTATGCATGATTGCGACGTACTAGGTATACCTAGATCAAGTACTTGCTGGAATTGTCCTTCAGACACACCGTCTACGACATTTAATTGTGGCTCTGGGAGAAAAGCGATGCATATGTACCACGGAAAAAGATAAGTCGTTTGGGCGCTATCAGTTCTGAAGGCTTCTTCTCGACTTGGGAGCGATAGCTTCTATACATGCTTAATATTTTCTTCATAGCACTGTCAACGACCATATCATTATTTATGCCGAACTCACCGTACACATCGCTTCCATATCGTCGATCATTTCTTGCCTGGATGTTTGCACGCTGCTAGTCGCGATGTACTTCGCTGTGTTCGAATCCATGCTACCAACCACGGATGTGAAAGAAGGGCGTCCCTTCGATCCAGGAGGAGGGTGAACAACATCAGCACCTAGCAGATTGTATTAGCCAAAGCATAAATGAATAGTGGTGTAAGCATACCCATGATAATAGTGGGGTTATGGGGATCTGTAAGAACGCTGAGAGATTTGCTAGGCTCTATGACGTTGTTGATGCCGCCAAGCTTGGGATTGATCCTACGTATTCATGGAGAGATGCACTGGTCAATTCTTAAGATAATGCTTACTTCAAACACACATTCGCCCAGTACTGAGGCCTGGCGTCGCGGCATGTCATCGATCTTAAACATTGCGTTGCAACACCCATCTGAAAGAACAAAAAATTAATATGAGGAGGCACGAGTGGGCGAACGCAGCGGACCTTAACATCCCCAAAACTGGAAAGATGTTTATTAGAATGTATCCACATAACGAAGCAAATATAATCCTTGCTGCTTAACGGCAGTATAAATTTCATTCCCAACTTCTGGAAGCACGACAACAATAAGCGTGGGACCGCCTCTTGGCACTTTGTTTTTCTTTGTGCATTCTAGGCCTGCCGCAAATAGTTGCTGCGAGTAGAAGTGTCAATCTCAAGAATGAAGAGTCGAGTTTCAAGTAAAAACACACGTCAGCAATGTTTCCTTGTCCATTTTCCCACTTGAATAGAGGATCCTTCTCCTGAACAGTGATACCTTTACAGAAATCAGTATAGAAAGTTGTCGAAATTAAAAATGATCCCCGCACCGACGTTACGACAACCGTCGACAAGCCCCTGCACCATCTTCCGAACGTTCTTCTCTGTGAAAAGCTCTTTGCGCTCGTATATAACAATGACCCATCGCTCAATGGGAGCAGGTCTGAAGAAGTGTTTGCCGAGCCTATGCATAAATGAGCCCTCATATATTACAGTAGCTTATAAAGACTAACATGTTCCATGCTCCGTTCTTCGGTGTCTATGTAAAGAAAAAAATAGTAGAATCCAAAAATTTAGGGCAAAGTGAACGTACAATAGTAGACAGCTTACTACCTGGGCCATACTTCAGCGTTGGCGGGGATAAAACCCGTGCTTTAATCGACAAAGGGCCAGCCTGCGTCTCGATGCTCATCCCAAACTGGCGGACATATTCCGACTGTCCATATGATAAGATCTGGAATATTGAGATTGGCCAGCCATCATCGACAAAAACTAGAGTAAGTATACCTCTAGACCGTCTACGATGCTGCGGAAGCGTTCAGGCGGATTCATTTTGGAAAAGTCAACGACAGCCTTGGTCTTTTCCATAGGCAATTCCTTCTTCATCAGCTGTCCAGATGGGACTTGACAGACTTCCAAGGGAAGGAGCGCTCCGGAACTAACCTGTGTATATGAGATAAACGGGCAAAATGGATAGAGAACTAAAGCAAAGCGGACCTCTACACAAAGTAGACTGGGATATTTTAGCGGACGATTCTGGATGGAATGGAAATACTGAGCGACCGTTTGGATTCTTCCATCACGTAACGAGAAAGATGTCGCGTCAGCACCAGCTGTGCTCAACTTCTTGATTACACGGGGCTGTTGGGGCCTACCACTTCCGCCATTGTGTGGGGTTATAATGTGAAGGCCAGATAAGAACAGTTGCAAGCGGAGGCGCTGGCGCTCAGGAAGGCCTTTCGCAGGGGCAAGCTTCAAGGGCTGCTTCAGGTCTGAGCCGAGGTACTCGAGGCACAAGCCAATCAATGGACCTGGTTTATACATCATTCCCGTGGAGATATCAACATTGATAAGCATTCGCCCGATGCCTGGTCGCACTGATTGGAAGTAACCGCGCCACAACACGACACCGTTTCCAATATCCTTGGTTTCGCGATCCGTGAAAAAGGATCGCATACTATAAGTGTACCTCTCGCTAGGATCCATCCGGATAACGACATTCAGAGCCTAACTCTTTTCTAAACCTATCACGCTTAGGATGATCTCTATTCAGCACTCACCATGATTGCAGTGAGGACTGCATTATCATTTGAGGAATATTGACCTTGGACGAATTGTTTCAAAACCCTGATATAAATATGGAAGAATCATTTATCATATGAGGCAGAACACACTCAGGATTTATTTCTTTGACTTTAGTGATTATGACCTTGTAAATTTTTGGAGGTCGGTCGTTGGCCGGCGTTCCGGTTGGAGAAAGCGCAAAATCAAACTTCAACGAAATGGTGAAATAGATGAGACAGTTATACGTAGAATATGAAAATTTGCTACCTCGCGAGAGTTCGTGTCCCCTAGAGGTAGATCGCGCGTAGCAAACATGTTCTTACGGCCATCATAAACTGCTGGAGGGGTAAAAATGTTCGCCGCGACTTCATGCTGGAGTTTCTTGATTAATATGGCATTTAATTGTACCGTTAAATTGGACGGCGTGATAGCTTCATTGAATGGAAAATTGAACTGGCTTAAGGTAGAAAATTGTATTGAACATACCGACTGAGGTAGGGTTACCCTCTTGTACTGTGGGAAAGAAAAACAGCAAAGCTTACCGTCGTAGTGTCGAATGATTTCCTCAGGGATGCTCGTCACGAAACTATTCGTCTGTATGGCGATGGCTCTTCCTTCCTTGCCGTAACTAGGGCGCTTTACACCGACAGTTTGTATATTTACTTGAGACAAAGTTTGATTAAGCGCTCAGGCCATTGCAGCGCAGCACTCACCACTACTGCTTGGAAGATCAACTGAAAGGGCCCCACGACCCATATCGCCACCTCGTGCTCCCCGAAAAGGTCTACCGCGTCCTCGACCTCCGCCAGAAGCACCGCTTCCTAGTGAGATTCGGGGGTGCATGTTTGTGTGCAAGTGGTTGAGAGGGCTCACTATGATCACAGAATATTCTGGGTCTCTTTACTTTATGTAACTGGGCGCATGAAGCATGACAGTGACATAAGCTTCTGTCGCGGTCAGAAATGTTCTGGCGCTCATATCCGGGGATCACCTCGCCTCATGAGTCTAGACTATCTATATGGACATGAGTCTTGATAGAAAACCCCCGACATTAGTATAGCTCTTTTCACAATTCCAACCATTGGAAGAGAGTCAACCAGCCAGGCTTACCGTTTCGTTTATCACTTTCAATGTACACACCATGAACGTTCCTTTGTGTGTTTCCCGTTCCGTTCATCTGAATCATAATCTAATACTTGGCCATGAGTTTGAATAGATAAAAACGCACATAAAGCGTCACTCATTACGACTTCGCAGCCTTGCTTGCGTCAGGCTCCGGCGTAAAAGTCAACATTACTCCTGCTGTTTAGCCTGCTGGTATACAAGTCTCTTATTCCTGCAGTTGGCTATTCTTGTTGAGCAGCTGCCGAGATATCTGTCGTCAAGATGCATTATCGGTAGTAGTTTCCCCAGGGTAGTGCAGATGCCATAGAGGTTATGTATAACGTGTTGCGGCACTTTTTATTTGATTATCAATAATCAGTATTTGTTCAACTTACAAGATACTTTTATTTCGCAGATGGAGACATGACTTAAGAGTCAGTGCTTGATTCCGAATGATCTATGTAGGATACAGATAATTTTATAAATTTCAACTTTCAAGAATACTCGACGTTGAAAGGTGCAGTCAACGGAAGCCCAACCGTGACATCCAAAACTTGCTTGGATCGGTCATAAGCATATGCGCCCTTTGCGACCGCCTTACCATTAACCTGGACGTTATTTGGCAGCGTCGCCACCCCAAGGAAGCGGACTCGTGAAGTCTTCACATTTGACTGGTAGCCAAACACACCCTGTACACTCAGCCGGCCGTTCCTGAATACAAGCTTAAGCGAAGTCGTGGATGTCTGTTTTATCGACTCTCCGTCATCGATGTACAAGGAGCCAGAGGCAGTCCCATCTGTACCGGGGGCGACGATGAACTCGAAGTCGCGCTTGCGCAGCTCAGTGGTGGTCATGGCCGACTTGGCACGTAGAGGCAAGACAGAGCCGCCCTTGATGTGAAGCGGAATCTGCGTGAAGCTGACGTTATTGAGGGTGACTGGAGCGCCGGTGCCCTTTACAGGAGCGAGGGTGGCGAAGTCGTAGAAGATGTCGCGGGGTAGGTAGAACGTAACGGAAGTCGAGTCGTCCTGGGTAACAGGTGAGACCAGGAGAGAGTCACCGTAGAAGAATTGGAGGTCAATGGAGAATGTGGTCGTGTCCTTGGGGTATTTGAACCATAGCGGATGGAGCACGGGGGTACCGTCGAGATTGGCCTGATGGAAGGCTGTATAAATATAATCTATGAGACGGTAGCTATGGATGGATAACTTAGCCGAGAAAAGCTGGAAAAAGGTAGGCAGAACATACCGAATGTCCAAAGTATTCTTGGCTGCTTGCGTGACACTTGCCCAGCGGTAAAACTCTTGGCTGATGGACGTGTCTTGATTGTGCTACATATCGTTCGGTGTAGGTCTCATGAGATTAGGAAGATACGAATCATTGATTATACATACGTTACGCATGAATGGATAGAAAGCACCTAGCATCGCCCAGCGCGCGCAGAGGTTCTCCGTCGTGTCAGCGCCTAAGGAATTTGTGTTGAGTGTGATTCTGACATGAAGTCTAACCACATACCGAATCCACAAATGTCACTTCCGACCATCGGGATTTGGTAGATACTCGCGAAACCCAACATGCCAGCAATTGAAATCCTATAATGCTCCCAGAGGCTGAGGTTGTCGCCGAGCCACTTACCAACCTCCTTGCCAGCACCCGCATATGTGGAGCGGGTGATCACGAAGGTACGCTTGCCCGGACGACGTGCTAGCATGGCCTTGTACGTGGCAGTAGACATCATGGTACCGTAGAGATTGTGAGCATCATACTCCGTCAGGCCATTAGCATGTTTCGAGTCTGTCTAAGGGTTGATCCGGAGGTTAGGTAGGGCGGCAAGCTTCAACGACATGTTGACAACTTACGAATGCCGTTTTGCCCGATAGGGGCCCTGCAGCGTTGTTGATCGCATACGGAGGATTGAGTATGTCGTCTCTCTTCGTTTTGCCAGGTGACGATTGCACGAAGATAGGTGTGTCAGGTTTGGGGGGAGGACTGGAACGCGGGGGAGGAAGTTTTTGCTGCACTGCTTGTTCGAACGGATTTGTGCATGGGAGCTCGCAAAACTATGATCGTGTCAGGAAATGTTAAACTTGATATAGATACAATAACCAGAGTACGTACACTCGCAGGTTCATTCATATCGATCCATACGCCATCGATGTCAAGACCGGTCTTCGGGTTGTAGAATAGGTCAAATTCCTTGTTCCAATATCTAAAATCAAACCAATAAGGATGGTAAAATCAGCTGTCAACGACATGAAACTTACTCTCCGACTTTGGGATGGAACCAATCTAATATACTAATAAAATGAGCGGTGAAAAGTAGTGAATTTTGAATCACAGACCTGGATATACGGTGACACCTGATCGCAGGACGATGGTAAGCATTACTGACGCGCATAGAGAAACTGGATATACTTGCCAGGCCAAACAAGCCCAAGACTTGCGCTACCATTAGCCGCCTTGACCCATATATCAAGTTGCGTTCCACGGTTATAAGCACCGTAGGTATCTCCAGGAAGGTATGCAACGGCGGGATCAGTCATCACAACTAAAAGAGAAGTTGAGCACAGGTTCCACCGTTTATTTGGCATATGAAGATGACGCACTGTATTTCTGGTCATGGGCATGAAGATAGTCAACGATCTCCCTCATCCTCTTGATGGGGAAATAGTCGGGGTCGATGGTGAAAACTCGTCGCCTATCCATGTAATCTGCGGAAAAGTTGGAAAACCCAAGCGGCAGATATGTAAACTCAACGCACCAATATCAGTCCACATGGTCTCAAGAGGGATACCAGAAGAAGCGTAATTAGAGATTACGCCGGCAACATCGACGAAGTCTTGAAAACACTTCTCAGCACGAAGATGCCAGGCACATGCAAGAACACGCACCCTTGTATCCAAACCGGCATTGGTGAAGACCAAACGACCAGTACGGTACCTCAGCAGGCCTACCGACAACCTCTGCATATTGTCTGGCAACAGCGGTCGGATCGGTGGTGCTCCCAGCCAAAAAGTAAAAGTCTAGGACACCGCCAATAACGTTGTATTCCAAAGATGATGCGCTCCCCTCTTTCGTCAATTTGATGTCCATTCCGTTCGCATTGAGGAGGAAGACGCCATGCGTCCCAGTCGTGCGATGTTCAAAGTAGACAGGGTGGTTACCATAAAGGTTGGTTCCGACGGGAATACCATATGCGTCGCGTGACCAGAGGGTCAAGGTAGTGTTATCTGTCGGCAGGTGGAATGGGTGGGTGTGCTCGCCCAGGCCATATATGTTGGGATTGGATGGCAGAGTAGTCTTGACTCGGAGGTACTGCGGTTCGAAGATGAGGGGGTGGGTGGCCGTGGAAAAAAGCACCTCGCGAGACGCGGTACGGTAGATTGAGAAAGAAAAGGGCGAGGCAGTGTAGTTGAACTGTATGGCAGAAGAGTCTGTGCCCACAGAGCCTACTGCTGGCCGAGGGACGATAGTCTCAGGAACCTCGAAGCGCGTGGCGGCGGCGTCAATAATCTTGACATGGATGCGACTATCTGCGAATGAGGTTGTTAAGATTAGGAAGATATCTCTTTGGGCATGCCTGACCTGTTTCGTAAACAACCTTGAGACTCAGTTTCTTGATGTCCTGTCCAAAGATATTACATCCTTGACCATTAAGCAAGAGGTCTGCCGTCAAGGTCGCGCCGCTGTTCTTCACGTTGGTTGCCCTATATCCCGAACACGCATCAAGGACCTTGGGGTCAACGTATGTTCCAAATATTACTGGAGTTTGCAGAAAAGCTGCAAGTAATACGATGCGCAAGCGCTCCCACAAGTGTTTTGGAGCCATAGAAGAATCGGGGAGAAACCTGCCGACAAATGATGCGGGATGAAATATTGCGGTTAAATAGCCATAGATGAATGACATGAGTGTGTTAGGTCTTGGTCGGGTGATAGACAAACAACGTGGAGAGGACGCGAAGAAGGAATCCGAGAATGGTTCCATTGATGGCTTAGCACTATAGATGCGCTTTAACATCGACTCCGCATCTCATGGGGTATCATAGTGCATCATGATTCATGAGCGGCACCCATACTCTGGATTGCCCTGGATTGAAGCATAGCTATAGATGAGAAAAATGACCAAATTTGAGATTCAACGCAGGTTTCACAGGGAGAGTCATTAAGAAGAGGAGAGTAACATTGGATGTGACGAGACCTAGTGTTTGCCTCAAGTTGGTTCCCAGGCTATTCAGGGATCGGCTAGTAGGATCGGCTACAGCCTCCATATGCAACAGATCTGCTAATAGTGTGGTAATAGATCAATATATTGTTGTAACCTGAGGGCCATGTTTGCTTACTTGCAAGCTTGAAGCTCCAGGACTCCAATTCTACAGCGGTTAGCTTACACTTGCCAATAAGCCTAATGAGATTTGATCAATCATCACAAGTTGCTTGTATTCACCCTTTCCCCAAAGAATATCGTGGTCCTCCTAGGTATTCTGGATGGTACCTGACAAAGATCACCGCTACCTCCACTCAATTTTTAATCTTATTCAAATTCAAGCAAAGCCTCAATCATATATCATATATACTCGTTATCTTATCTAATTGCGTTGGTCGCATCACGTTCTTAAATCTTTCAACTCCGTGCGGCTGCATGGCAGTGCATGCCAACTTAGCCCTGAACACTCGCTCTATCTCCCCCTTCCCATACAGGCTGCACACCCGGGACTCGGGATTTTGAAGAAATGGGTATGTATCAAGCCATTCTGACAAAAATTCTCTGATCAGTCGTTGAATAGATGTTCAGCATTCTGAACCTTATGAAGAATTCCTTCAGGAAGCCCAAGAACAACTTTCTGGCCTAGAAATATCGTCCATCGAAGTTCCTAAGGAGATCCCTAAAACAATCAACGATTTTCCTCCAGAAGTCCTCGGTGAAATACTTGAGCATGTCGTTTCCAACTCCACGTACCTATGCTCCAAGGCCATTTCCACCCCGATGATATTGGCCCAGGTTTCATCAACCTGGCGTGCTATCGTATTTTCTAATCCAAGGATTTGGAATTCGATTGTTGTCGACTGCGGAAACTGGCAGAATATGAACCAGATCACTGAAGCTGCTCAACGTCACTTGAGCAATTCTCGAAGTTTACCTATCTCTATCCATGCTATAGGCTTCCTACCTGATGGGGACCCGGGTCCCTCGAACCACTACATGATACAAAATCTTCTTTCCCCATACATTTCTCGCATTCGACATCTCTCCCTCGCATTTCCATCTGGTTGGTTGAGCACCTTTCTCCAGCACGATATCGACGGTTCAGAGATCCAGTCCTTGGAATCCGTGAATTTGGTCTACCACCCGACTGGGCGGAGCCGCGGTGTAACTACCAATAACATCTTCGCAAATGCACCTCGGCTTCGCAGCTTCGAAATGAGATACGCCTCGCCGTGGTGTTGGCAGATTTCTGGAACGATGCTCAACCTGCCATGGCGCCAACTCAAAGAGGCTCATTTTATCAACGTCATTATCGCCCCCCAGGATGTCGCTTCCATCTTACAACAATGCACCCAGCTTGAGACGTGCTCACTCACAGTCCAAAAAGACAGCCCCTTCGAGGAGATCCCCTTCTTCCCCCATACCGACACAGCGGTTTACAGCATCCGGTCTCTAACTATCCACGCGCCGAAGAGCTATCAATTCGACCGGTACCTAGGGCGCATCAGATTTCCCTCACTCGAGCACCTCAGAATCACGTTCGTCAACTTCCCAGACGGTCACGTCGGCAAGAAGTGGTCGCAAGAACAGTTTACGAACCTCATCAATCGTTCTCACTGCCAACTACGCGTCCTTTCTACCTCTGCCGAGGTGAGCCATCAGGACATCGAGGCCATCCTGGGCAACGTGCCTTCGCTTGTGGAGCTTGACGTCCTTGCTGGCGAGCCCATCTCGGCCTCGACAGTGAGGCTCATGTGCCACGGCCTCTTAGCCCCCAACCTCGAGGTCATCAAATGCGCAGTCAGTCCCGATATGTTGTCTGACTTCCTGGACATGCTCGACTGTCGATATGTCCCCCGTAAGTCGCGCGCGATCTATCGTGGTGTTAGATCGGCTCTCATCAGCTGTTCGAAACGCACGGAGGGCTACAACCAGGTCCGAGAGCGTATAATAGAGTTTAGGAGCGGAGGACGCGATGTTACGGTCGTGGGCTAGTCAAGCCCAATATCATCTGCAAGCAATCGCAATCGTATATATCCGATGAATTATGATGTATGTAAAATGTACCCAGTATCTGCATATTTTTCAGTGGTGTTGTTTTTTTGTCACCTTGTAATCGTATTTACATATCCTCCAGTGTTACCGAGTTGACTCGAGTCTTCTTGTTTCACCGTGAGTTTTCAACCCCCAGTGGTGGTTTGGAATGCCATCCCAATCTTATCATCGGTAGTGGTAGGATCATATGGAAGGAAGCCTCGAAATAAATGAAATTGATGTGAGTGTTAAGAGCCACTGAGAGCTGGTGAAAAGGAATACGACGACAAAGAGGGGCCGCAGGATAAGAAAAGTGGCGCTGGAGTTGAAATAAATAAATAAATAACGCAGGAGTCAGAGAAATTGGAGCTGTTTAACTGTAATTTCGGCCGGAATAGAGCAGTACCGTTGCAACAACAGTGGCTTCTAAAAGCCCTACTTGCACGGCCTGTTCTGTTATTTCAAGGGAAATCATGTCTTGCTGATGGGAAACTCTGGCCAGGAGCTCCGGTGGATTGGGGCCAACAGTACAAAGCTATAAATGACAGATATAAGCAGTCTGGTAGAAATTATGAGAAGTTAAGATAAAATTACACTGAAAGCGCTGTTCTTGTGCACCCATGCATACCATTTACCAGAAATTTGCATGCTTTTGTAACTGGAAAATATAAATGAAATCAGAGATCCAGCGAATCGCCCATGGTAAATGCAATGCTCACCTTTGGTCTCGTGAGAGTTCGAGCCATCGTGCAACAGCCTGCCGGGGAGAGATACCATATATTTCAAGGCTAGGTTGAATACTCCATTCAATGGTTGCGAAAGGCTGTCCAGCTTTACGAAACACGGTCGACGCGCCAAAGTTCGGAGAATTCGTGGAGATGTCAAAGTATTTCTGTGACTGCGGTCCCACAACAGTGCAATTAAGGACATTTGGGTTCAGGGAGACAAAGTAGAATCTAAGGATCTTAGGCGGAGAGGGTGGTGTGGCGCTAGGCAGGGCGCCGTAGATGGATGGCTGGGGAGGCGACTGGCTGCCCCATGTACTATTGTTGATTGAGAGGGGGTTTTCCGGATTATACCAACCAGCCTGAGCGTAGGGGTTATTGGTAAACATTTCTCGAGGATTTCCGGAGGTCGGCTGTGACTGGGGGGCGAACTTGGTGAATGAGAGCATCACAAAACCAGAGCTTCAAGTACTCCTTCAAAACGCTCCAGAGTGCTCTCGGAATTGAGTGCGGTTTGAGATTATTCTCGCCAAATCCATTTGCTCGAAAATTTGGAGACATGAGTCATCCTCCGCAGAGTCTCCTCACATGAGGCGAAGAGCCAACTCGGACTTGCCAACTTGCCGCCAGGCCTATTCCAAGAGCAGCTGATCCAAGTTCCTACGGTGATTGGAGGATCTACAGCAACTGCTCACAATACAGTCATTTACAGTAAGACTCCGGAGACAAAATCGGAGAGAGAAAGTCAAAATGATCCGTCGTCATGTGTAATATCTAGCAGGTAGTGGTAGGTGGCGGCCGAAGTTTACGAGTACCGTCGGCACTGAAATATCACGGTGATCTTCGCGAGATAAGATGCCTCAGAGGTAGAAATGACTGGATGCTGTGCAACACCAGTGGTTCATCTACGCTTGAAGCGAATGCAAAACAAGAAAAATTCTTCCAGAGGACGTATATAAGATTCAAAATGACGCGAGAAGAGTCAGAACTGGGACCAGGAGTGCCAAGATATACTTCGCGGACTTGGAACCACAGAGAATGAAGTGCGCGCCGGCAGATTTTCGCAAATTTCAGCATTGTTGAAGTCGATATATTCAGAGTGTACCCGTAGCACTCGTATGATAGAATGGATCCGCATCTCGGCGACATAAATATCAATCATCCCTTGCCTGGTAACTCGTAGAGCTTGTCCGTGAGAGGCCGTAATTAAAACAGTGTTAGAGAGGTAAGACGAGAAGCAGCTTTTCGCAGCGAAGGACCTTGTTCTCGTATAGGAAATATGTCCTGGAACGTCGAGAGAACGGTAAAACAGACTACAACTCCTTGAACTTGATCTGATCAGATGAATCAGAGATTGCCACGTTGATGCCACGCGTTTATCATATCTTGGCTAGCAAGTTTTGTTCCGTCTGGGCCGCCTGCCGGCGACAGACCAGTGACCAGTGACCATCCCAACGTCGAAACTCCAGAGTCCATTGTCCTAAGTATGTGAGATCATGTTCTTCAGAACTAAGAATGTTTGAAGTTCATCCCTATTCATATTTCTCGCAATGTACCTATTAAAGAGTGTGTGGTTGTGGTTGTATAGGGTACGGATACAGCGCTATGAGGTACAGTTATGTGCCAGAGCATTTACCATGAAATGCTGACCACCCTTGTGACGGCAGCGGGGTCGTAATAATCGTGGCCATCAAGTTCGTCGAAGGGAGTCGGTGCTCGGAGATGCGTCAACATAGCAGATGGTAGATGTGCGGGATAACTATGTGTGATGATGCAGTGTGCGACGAGAGTGCGATGATGCGGGTGGTGGATACATGATTTGCGATGGGAAAGCAGGAAAGCAGCTAGTTTGCGAGGTGATAGGTGATTATGAAATGTGTTGGAAGGCAACGTCGAGTTGCAGGTGATGGGTGGACACCTCGGACACTAGGTCGAAGAGATGTGAACAAGGTAACTTGAAGTTCAGTAAGCACAGACCACGGACCGGGCCTCCGCAATAATCAAATGGAGGGCGTGGAAAGCGGCGAAGATTTCCTTGGGATGGCCTTCGAGGGGTCCCTCCTCTCAGAGGCAGGGCGAGTCGGCCTTCGACATTGATGCCGAAGCATGAGAAGTGCGACAAGTTTACGAGTGCTTAGACGAGAATCAGGGTTTGGTGGTACAGGCCGCCTAGGCGGGGAAGATAATAAGATGGAGGGTGTCGGTAAATCAAGCCTTGGAGGACACTCGACATCGATATCCATATCGACGGAGGTGACTGAAGAGGGTTGAGTTTCGACGTCGACATCCATCCTAGAACTCGGCTGCACTTCCCTGTCAAGGTCGACCAGATCGGTCTCTTTCAACCCTTGGGTAAGAAGGCGTGATCTGAGACGGCTCGCTAGGAGCTTATCCTGCGTCTCAAAAGTATCGGTGGAATTTGAAGATGAGTGCGCTGCGCGCCGCTCCAAGACACCCCCAGCGACGCTCCGCTGGACCATAGCCAGAAATCGAGCTTCTGCGGAGCTAGCCGGAGATGTCCGCTTGGTGGCTTTAGCAGACTTTTGCAATCGGGGTCGCTTTCGAGGCGGTTGGCTCTGTGGCTCAGCGCCTAAACCTTGGTCGGAAGTGCCCAAAGGAAAACCTTGTGGCAGCCGTGCAGTAGCACGTTTTCGTCTCTCCTGAGCAGGAAATATAACGATATTAAGCTGGGAATCGGTCTCCGGGGACGACCGTAGAAGAAGTAGACATGTCCGGTCAGGCTGGCTGATCGTGGTAGTAGAAGATTCCGTGGAAGAAGAAGGAAATGGAATTAAATTGGTGGGAGTTGTTGAAGGTGAAGATGAAATTGATCCCAGGTTGGCACAAAGATCGTTCGCATTGACATTCGCAAGAGAGACGGTGCAGGTCGGAGCAGACTTCCTCGAGCCCAGCTTGGAAACGAAACGAGTCGATGTAGGACGAGAGTTCGAGCGGGGAATGTTGGTCGAATTGGCAAAGGCGACGCGGGGGGTCGACATCGTACTAGACGACAGCAGACGGCTCGGAACTGACTCAAAACTTTACAGTCCACAACGTGTTGCTCTTTATACTGACATCACATTATCAGGTGACCGTGACTGTCAAGATCGATCAACGCCGCAGATGTCACCGAAAGACCGATTAGACATGTTAAGAATTTATGTGTCGGTACAAAAACATGCTTTTTTCAGACCCAAGTAATCGCAAGCATCGAAGAAACTGCGTCCAGTGGGAGCAGAGTGCAGGTGCAAAATTCAAGATGTTGCCAATCAGATCAAACAGACATTCGGCCAAACCCGAACCCCACATTGCGGTGATTGCCCTCTACGCTAACCATCCCGGTCAGTACGAAAGACCCTCAATGCTCAGCCGCTCTCGCTACCTGAACATCCGCCTCGCTAAAAACCGGATACATATAGCTCACACCGACAAAAACAAAATAAAAAAGGACATAGCTTCCTCGCGAGACTACCTACTGTGACTGTGTGTCAAACTACTGCCAGCGGTCCGCCATATTAACAACCAATCGAGTGATACTAATAGCGATATGCTAGACCATATTGGGGTTCCCTGACCCCTGAGCTCATCGGCCAAGTTATTTTGAGCCTTGACTCCGTGTCAACTGTGTTCAGCGATGTTTTACCGGTGGTCTCGTCACCGAGCTCTCCTTTCGGCTCATCGAGCCTTTCAGGAAGCTGATGACGATTCGATTGCATGGCTCATCTTACTGTGAGAATTCTAATCTCTTGAAATGAGCCTTCATGTCCTTCCCTCGAATGCGCTTGTATACATCCTCCATCAGCTCGAGCTTCTCTATGCGTTAGACCTAGGCTGCGAGCATATATGTTCGCTGGCCTATCCTTGTTGCGTAGTATTCTCGACTATCGTTGCACCTATCCTTTCTCTGCGACTTGTCGCCACTACTTGGAATCTATCTGTGAAAAGTGTTCTTCCACTGGTTCTCAGCGACGTATTTTTCCAACGCGTTGAAGATGCGTATTACCCCCATGAATGGCACATCAACACAAAAGTACGAAAGTCAGTTCTTCTACGCCGCTTTAGAGTATACTACACGATCGACTCCGAGTCCGGTCAGTAATTATCGTTTTTGGCTTATATTTACCACCCACATACTCTAATTCTACGCTTTAGGCGACAGAGGTGTATATCTGGCGTACGACTTCCTTTCCTCAGATCAAGGGTGCCTGCAGCCTACCAAGGTCTTTATCAAGGCGTGGTCTACTCCAAACGACGCGGAATGCATTGCGGAGCGAACAGCATACGACCTCTTGCACGAGTCGCCTTTGGAAGGGATCGCACAAATTCTTATGAGCGCATATGACCCACATGCCAACGTTTTTGCTATTGCGCTCCAGCGCTTGGGACCTACACTAGATGATATCATGCAGACCCTTCCGGAGAAGAGGTTTGACGAGAGGATGGTGCTTAGTGCGGCTATTCAATTGGCAAGCAGCAGAGCTTATGGATTCATACCGAGCATGCGAATTTTAAACATGGGATAGATTGAACGCTACAAGGAGATCCACAAGCGCGGTGTCATCCATAATGGAATCAAGCCGGCTAATATATGTCTCCCGCCAACAATGCGGGGTACGCTCCACGTCATTGACTTCGGGTTCAGCTCAGTCCTCTCTGCCCACGAAAAACTACCTGGCGGAAGCAGAGTGGAAGCTCTAGGAAATAGGCGTTTCTTGAGCGTGTTTGCACATCATGGGATCAGTACGTGAACCTGTTTAAATGTTTACCCCACATGCCGACCTATTTCCGCAGCCCAGTCTCAGCGTGATGACCTGGAATCATTAGCATACCTCCTGTCATTTTTGGCACATGGATACCTCCCATGGGATGACCCCCTGCCTAATTCGACACGCCGTCGCAAATTTGAGACAAATGCAGAGCCGCAGCCACAGCTATGGCGCGTAAAAATGGCCACCCCGGCGGCTCGTCTTTTTGAGGGCATGGACTCGTCGTTTGTCGATTTTTGGAAGGATATCAAGGGACTTGCGTTTGGAGAAGTGCCAGATTATGATGGTATGCGGGACAGGTTCGTGGGGTGTTGGGAGCAGAGGGGGTATGGCGGTGAGTATAACTGGGGAGATCTGGCCTCTCGAGTGGGTGGATGAGTATAAATTGAGCTTGATACAAAGATTCGAAAATTCCTCCTCCGTTGTACGAATTGTGGATTTTCTCTTCGGTCTCCACTCCATTGTATTTTTGGCCTCTTTGGATTTATATTTTGATATTTGATTAGTTTTCGGAGAAGTTTTGTTTTTGGATTCTCGGGAATTACTCATTCTCGCGAAACAAAGAAAAAGAGAGATGTGAAGGCTAGAAGTAAATTGTGGTTTCCCGAGGTGTAATGAGTACATAATAAAGAAGCAAAAGGATAATCCAAGCCCCGGTATTCAGACCGTAAACTATGCCCCGATACTTCAACCTTTCCAGATAGCCTAGATGTTAAGTATCATGTAAACCATGATCAAATATCCATAGATAATCAATGACTTACAGGACCAGGGATCGTGTAATTCTTCGGGACTGGATAGTAGATATTAATGAGAATTCCAGGTTCCTGGAAAACTTCTTTGAGCGATAGTATAGGTTTGAGCAACGTAAAACATACGTTTCCGGTGTAAACTCCTGGAATTGAAACGAGAGGTTTGGGAGTCCCACTGCCTAGAAAGGTCGTTAAGCGTTCTACAACCGCTCAAGGTTGTGTGATGAAAGGCATACCTCCACCGGTCACGTTAATCTGGCCACAGCTGATGTAAAACTGGGCTGCGAAAGTTTTCTGTGATATTTCTGCAAGTATTCGACTGATACTTACCTCCACCAAATGTAGAGGCGCCATGCACGGCAATCGACTCAACGCGGACTGTATCATCGGAACAATCTTGTTTTAAAGTTTGAATCATATGTCTCTAGTTGACACGACTTGCCTAGATACTGGCCAGAGGGCAGGGATTTGGGAATCGTGAAGGAGACTCCCGCAGCATCTTGAGAAACTAGTCAGACTTTGGAAATTGGCATTTTTGGGACGGCCTACTATATGCGGGCCAGTTGATGCTGTTACCGCCATCAGTGACAGCGCCGATTTCATGTACCTATGCAATCCTTTTCAGACCTGCTCTCTCTTTAAGTAGAAAATTATCAAATCCAAACCTACCTTGAACCAAACCGCGCCATCTCCTGCAAATGTAGCTGCATTGCCATTGCTAGCTTTCGCCATGTACACGATCAAGGGCTAAATATCCCTCGAGCTCAGAACCTGCTGCTAAATTTGGGGGAGGATGATGCTTACACCTGGATGGTAGATCGTCCCATCACTTTGGATCCCAAGTTGAGCACCAGCAGCAACGGTGACAGTAGATGCAGTCGCGCCTGTCTCCGAGGTGTAGCACCGAAAATCAGCACTCTTAACATCCGTCACCTTTGGAGAGAGAAATGATTATTTTAATCCAAGGAAAAAGGTGACCTAAGTTATCCACGCACGGGAGCTCGGCTGTTGTAGTTATTCGTCTTGCGGACGTTCGCCCATGCGGGAGTGATTTGACCGTTCACGACGAGAGACGGGAAAGTGTCTAAAGGTATCTCAGCGCTTGCCGAATAAACTTGAACGTTTCTTAGTAAGAGCAATACAAACAATGAGCGTTAGCCTGGGACAATACAGAGCACAAGCTGGCCAATAGCACGATAGACTTGTTGGAAAGGATCATGTTGGTGATCTAACTGGGATGGGATATCAACTGGCATTTTATAGTGGTCCTGTCGCGTTATGACGCGCAATTTATGCGACGTCTCTAGTCTGGTGACATTTCATCCGAAAAATTGACGAATTTGACCCAGTTCCCGAGTGACAATGGATTATCGTCTCCCTAATTCAGTAGATAAGGTTGTGAAGATCATCGTATGAAATTTCAATAGTTTGGGAATTCACATTGAAAGATAGAAAGACGTCACCGTCTTACAGGAATCTCTGAACTGCTTGTTCAGGAGGAACGTGAACGTGAAAAAGCACCGCGGAGCTTGAATTCTGGTTGAGGGACCGTGACAGCGACCTTTTGATGAAGACCACTGCCTTAAACAGTTTTGACCATTTCGGCAGCCAGCATCGCACCTCTACGATTTCGACAGAGAGGCTACGTTAAAAATGATGGAAGGTGCTAGAAATTATGCCTATCCTCAAAAAATGGTGTCGCCATCCTTCCGTTGCCGTGATATTGCTGTTCTTTTGGAACCACCTGATTGTCGATTAGCAGCCTATCGCCCACTGTTGCAGCCAGCCAAGTTAAAATTGGAGTTCATTCCGGTATCTCTTCGGAAATGTGGAGTTCGTTAGCTCACAAGAATGATGGGTGCGCCGCAACGAGAGGTTTGCTCACATTCTTAATCCGTTGATGGGCTGTACGTTAAGAATTTTTACAGCTTTTTCATGGCTCTCTACAAAGCTTCAATGGACCCTAAAGACATGGAAAGCTGGAATTTTCGTTTCATCACGCTTCCGACATTCAAGCACGCGTCAATCTTCCAATTGCACCCTGTAACTCCGTGTACTATTTCTGGAGAGCTCCCAATTTTGACTGGTACCCGTGACATTTTTGATCTTATCTTATTGTAACAGACATGCCGCACACCGACGCGAGCATGCGCCCTACAATGTGTACGGCACGTGTATTATAGCGTCGCATACGTGCTTCTTTTGATGAACCTTGGTCCTCGAGTGCTTGTACTCTAGATGGCGCAGAGGAACATTCCCATGAGAGGGAAAGCCCCCCATGCGGCTTTACCTTTTGTGATCAAACATGACGACTCCGCGAGGCATTCAGGAACTCTGTAAGTGCCCCCTAAATGTTCCAGTCTTCACGGTTTCAACTCTCTACTTGACTTATACCACCTGTGATAGCCAAACCTGTACTCTCACTACAGTGCATAAGCTTTCATGCCAGCGGATAATCGATACGAGGAGCCGTACGTCGTTTTTCTTGCAGTCTTAATGATTTACATAGTCATCAATATATAGACTGGTTCCTCAGGGTTTTCACCGCGCTAGAGATTCCATATCATCTTCGAATTCTTCACCTCCTCCTTCGCCGCCTCAGAAAGCCCGCCGCCGCCCAGTCACTCCGCCGCTGTACTCCAAACTACCAACATCACAAAATACCCACATCCCCGGGCCCACGCCAGTATATCCAAGTGGCACTTCGGACCGCGAATATATTCCTCGGAGTCAGACGAGAGCTAAGTCGCGTCATGCCTATGCCGATATCCTTTCCGCCCTCCACGAAGAAAGAAAGGACAATAGTCCGCGAAGACCCCACTCCAGTGTCAGCGGTGCCAGCATGCAGGCTATCCTCAGACTTCTCGCTCACGAGACGGCCCGAGCCGACGCGGCCGAGCGGGAGTTAGCCAAGGACAACGAGGCCGTTATCACCCGTGTGCAGAGCCTCAAGGAAGCGCATATGCGAACCGAGGCCGAGTTGGCGCGTGTGACGGCTGAACTGAACTTGTATAAAATACAGCTTGATCTTGCCCAGCAAGGTAAGGTTAGAATGATGAAATTATCCGAGTATTATTTGATACCGTGATTGTATAGAAATCTTTCGAGCACAAAGTCTTCTGGATGAAGTCGAACGCTCTCGGGTTGAGGTTGAGGAGAGGGGAATAAAGGATCGAGAAAAACTCCGTAAGCTGGCTCTACAGCGTGCTATGGATGAAGCGAGGGAGGAAGGAAGGCGAGAAGGCTTGCGATTGGGTTTGGAGAGAGGAAGAAAGGAGTTGTGGGTGCCGTACAGAGAGGACTCGATCCACGAGGAGGAGGAGGAAGAAGAAGTAGCGACCCCTCCTCCGCCCCGACAACGGGCCCCGGCAACTCAGTCGTCCGTCCGTTCATCAAGGTATGATTTTCTTTTTTATGTCGGAACCAATCTTACGTCCGCTTCTTTGGTAGGGAAAATGCACGCAACCAGCCGAAATCGACACCAGTTGTTCAGCAGCCAGTTGAGCCAGTCGCCCCGCAGGTTGTTGACGCCCTCCCGATCGTAGCACCTATTCCTGTGGTAGCCTCCACATATTTAAGCAGACCACCTGGCGTAGACGTCTCTCCCATACCACCACCTCGCATTGAAAGCCCATCTCCGAGTCTTGCCTCCCGCCATTCTAATTATTCCGTTCCCCCGGATGGATATATCCCCACTATCGGCCCAGATGCGCACATTTCTCTGCCACCCCCGCATGAACTGAGCACGCCTTTGGAGCTAACCATAAAAGAGCCTGCTTCGGGAGCTGGTCCCTCAAGTGGAAATGTGCAGTACGATAACAGGCGGGGTACGGAGAACAACGTACCCCGAGATGCTCGCAATGAGAGAGCATTTTCGTCCCATCCATATCGGATCGCGGTCAACCACCAGAGAGCGCCCCCAACACAGTATGAAGAATGGCGGGTGGGGAGGAATGGGCGGGAAACACCGGCTCTATCGACTATATCGCATGAATCGTCTCGCATATCGCAGTATGATATTGTTGGCCCTCCTGTGACACAAGCGTTCACGTCTGGAATGGACAGGGGCACAGACCGGGGAACGCAAATATCGCCTTCCAACCAGCCTCAAGAACCGCACTACCACATCCATACGACGAGACTAACACCTCAGAGGATCGTTGAGGATTGGCGCTCTGCGAATTTGGATATTTTCGCGCCGAGCCCACAACCCGGCATCGTGAGAAGGATTGTGCCAACATTCGTCGATTCGACTCGCTCAGCTGACGATGAGATTCGATCAATATATGCCAAGGTAATTCTTGCTTCGTGTTTCCATTGAGTACCTTCTCTTACTAGTCGCATTCTCCAGCCGCCTATTGGGACCAATGCAACTATGAGCTCTCCCAGGCCTCGTTCCCCATATCAGTCTAGTCCTGGTCCTGGATCCTATATCTACCGAAGCGGGAACGAACCTCGATCGACCTATGTCCCGGCGAGCCAGACTCGACCGCCGCTAGGCCCATACTCTTCAAGAAGTACATACGCTCAGCCAAACCCTGTGCGGGTCCAACGTAACAGTCCCCCAAGATCTGAACCTCGAGCTACTGTTCGAAGATCCGTGTCGAATGCTACTGTTCCTACAATAGATGTAGAACCTCCGGTATGGTTTTCATCGAGATTCCATTGGATTCTCCTACTCATCACGTTGCCTTCATAGTCTCGTTCTCCTACCGACTCATCTGAAGGAACCGTCATGGACCCTGTCCTACTGACTCCAGACCACGCTAACCGGCCAACGCCACTCCCAAATCGTCGGCCGTCCCAACTTGATTCCTCATTGTCTGCAGGGCGGTCTCCCGACCCTGTCATCGTCGACGAGCTCCCGCCCGGATTTGTCGCCCTCAGTCCTATCCCTGGTCAGATGAGTTTGAGTCCTGGAGACCTCTCAGACCAGCGGAACGCTGAACAGTTCAGAGGCGGATACCAAATCTACGCTGGCACGCCTGTCATTCCCGAAAAGCGTATCCAGATAAGTCACGAGGACCCATCCACCTTGGGTTCCAGCAGTGGTTCGTCCATACTATTCAGGCCCTCAACAACGGAGAGCAGCAATTTGACCTCCATCGAGCCGGACCCGGGAAAGATGTATTCCCAGTTCAATTCATCGCCAGCGCCGTTGAACCGCCCCTTTTCCATCTTCTCCGACGACTAAGTTGATCATCCAGTAACTTATATGTGTATCGTTAGAACACTATTAGATCTACTATTCATCATGTATTTGCTTTTTACCCTTTACGTTTACCTCTTATCTATTGTATCGACGATCAGACGAAACACGAGAGAGATTAACAATGTTACAACGGGTTACGGGGAACAGCGCCGGGTGGAGCCTCCGTATCTTATCTCTAAGATTATCTATGCCACCCAGTCCCTTACATATGTCTCCGATGTTTCCCACGACCTACCTCGCTCCTGATCTTATTCCGCATTAACTTCCCCTACCGGACATGGTTCGTCTCATCTGTCTGTCTCTACAACATTTTTGTCTCTTGGCCTTTTTCATGAACCTTTCAATTGCGGCACCGTCATGTAGCTTCTCCTGTCCCACTGCCGACGAGAACGGCTACGCCTTGGTGAGCTCACCTTACGCGGCACCCAACGTCGATACATATTCTATTTTCGATTGCGTGTAAGAAAAACCTTAGCTTTAATCCAATTCTATCTCTCAGGTTTTCTATAGATATGCTCTTCCTGGAACAACAGCCAAGTCTCATACATGCCACTACTACAAGGTAACAGCAATGCCCTTGTTTTGAACAACATCATGAATTGGAAGTGAATGACCGATCTATCTCAGGCTGACGGCATGAACGCACTGGGATACTCTCGAAGCGCGTGTCCTACGCAAGCAGTTCCTTGTTCGTCAGAATACCCGCCCCACTTCTCAAGACCAGACAAAATCGAAGTTCCGCCTTGGTTCATCCCTGGCAACGACCTCCTCTGGCTCAAAGAGAACCATCCTCCCAATCCTACCTCACGACCACAATAGTTTCTGTGCGAGAAATGCGTTAAGTAGTCCAGACGGCACATTCGAAGGGGAGACCTGACGAACAACAACGCTAGTGTGCTGGCCAAGGTGGAAAGATCACGCTTTATTCCTACGAACAATTTCCCCCATACTCATGGACTACATATGTTGTTTGTAATCTGATACCCTTGCAGATTGTGGTATCGCTGAAGAAAGTGACAATGACATCCTGCTCATGAGAGCCCATTCTGCTTTCTCGTTAACGAAGACATGTCACAAGTAAAACAGTCTATCGGCATAGTCCTTGATATTGACGGTTATGTCTCCGAAAACTCGGACTGTCTCGGAGTGGACACCGCAACAGCCCAACTGAAGACCTTGTTCTGACGGTGATGAATTGACATGCATCCTGAGACTTGATCTTAACTAACAACTTGACCCGGAGAAAGGAACTCGGCCAAAATACCGACGCTACTGCAATGGCAAGCTCCCCCCACTACGTTCGTTGCCAGACAATCGACACCTGCGGTGCTGGATACGTACGTATCAACGAGTTTCTCGACTGGCACTTGTTGCTTTAACCGGATAGCTGATACCTTTGAACACTCCCACGATTTTCCGACCATTTGATTGAATTAATTTCTAGCCGATCACTACTACTCGGTGGCGTTGAGTTTTACTGATCCCTCCCCAACCTCCTGACCAAGTCTGCTCGGTGATGAAAATACAGAATTGAAACAAAACTATCCTGATGTCTTTTGACTGCCCGGGTATGGTTTGTAGGGAGTCTCCTCTTTCGCGGTTACCCCGAAATTGACCAGTGATTGCGCTCCTATCAACTATTCACTCATGCAGCTCATTCGTTCTTATACTCACCCATTCCAGAGGCCAGGTTGCAGCTTACATCGAGTTGAAGTAGCCCCCAGTCGTTGAGATCTGTGGAATTGTTCAAAACCAGCCGGTCGCGCACTGGATTGGGCTTTCTCCAGACCGGTCGTAAGTTCGCCTTTACTGCCAAGGAATCCGACAGATGAAAATATTATTTATTCTCTCAGCTGCCGATTGATGGAGGCAAAAGGTGGCTATTATACTTGGGTGCCAAGTGGTGATTCTATTTGCGTGAGCATCCACTGTTCAAAAATTAGGAAGGGTTCATAGCATTGATTTCGAATGGTCCCGATTTTAGCTCTACTCTTCTATCTCCTGTGGGCAAGTACCAGAGATGTTCGCAAAGATCACTCGTAGTATCAACGCTGTCAAACTGGAAATGATGCCACAGGCTACCCAGGCCGGGCTGCTCGAAATATGTGTCGTCGCTGCGGCTCTCCTTCAATGTGGCCGTCACATCGACTAGAAACAATTTCAATTATGGAAGTTTCCCTGCTTCTCACTCTTGTATACATAGCTATTTTATGCGCCTCTTCTATGTATCCTCGATTTCTTCTGCTTCCGGCTATTTAGTTCTCCCATGACTGTGTTATCTGTTTATTCATGATATACTGTGGCGTCTTCAAACCTTGTAGCCAGGACCTATTTATTTGAGCTTTTTTTAATTATGAACGCCTCAATTTTTAAGTTATTTTTTTTATCTCCTTAATAATGTAGAGGCCAGCCTGAACATAGTATTCTGCTAGTATCATGACCGACCAGAATTATCGCAATGATTGTGATATGCTCGAGCACTTTCGGACCGGACTACTTACGTCATATCACGGTAAATTCCGATCCCCATTACCCCGGCGCCCCTTCGCGGCAACGTTCAAGTCTTGAGAGAAGTCTCCATCGGCCCCGACACCTATCATCCGTATTCATGGAGATATGATCTGATGAACCGCTCAAGTCCCATGTTTTTGGCGGCAAACATCTGCTATTTAAACAGCTAGCAGGCGGTCGATGATAACGTTAATTTTTGCGCTCTAGGACTCCTGTGGTCAAGTGCTTCTTATCACCGGACTGGGACCTGGGTACAAATCTGCCTCTTACTCCAGCCAACAACTTACTGTAAACCTCTATGTCTCTCTATATTCCGACAGTACAACCTGGGTATTTTGGAGAAGGATCGGTCGAGGTTGCGCCCGCTGCAGGTCCAGAGGAAGGGCCCACACGCCGTCTGGCAATCACCTGTGAAAAACTTGTCACCCAGCCGACCGAGGGCGTCGAAACGGTGTTCGATGTCCTCCAGTATTCCTCTCGCACATATGGTGAGGAGAGAGCGCTCGGATGGCGCGACGTCGTGCGGATACATGAGGAGAAAAAGGAGGTGAAGAAAACGGTCGGCGGGAAAGAGGTCACTGAGGTGAAGACATGGAAATACTTTGAACTCAGCGACTACAAGTACCTCTCGTACGTCGAGTTCGAGGGCATGGTGGCCGACGTTGCGAGCGCGCTGATCGACTTGGGAATAACTACCGATCATGTTTTCAACGTCTACGCACAGACGAGGTATGTTTCTAGGTCCCGTGTCATTTGAGAAATGCTATTCACTCAGCAGTTCTTGTGTTCAGTATCAATTGGCAGCTAATGGCCCATGCGTGTGCATCCATCTCCACGACGATTGCGACAGCATACGACACTCTGGGCGAATCGGGACTCACACATTCCCTCAATGAACCTGACTGCATCGGCCTATTCACTAATGCTGATCTTCTCAAAACTGTATCCAAGGTGCTGCCGAACACTCCTAATGTCAAGTATATCGTCTATGATGGCGAGCCGTCACCCGAGCTTCTGGCATCCATTCGCGACACCCGAACAGAGATTCAGGTCTTCTCCATTTCCGAGCTCATCGATCGTGGAAAAGCCCTCACGCCTTCGCCAGAAACCCTCAGCGCCCGGCGTCCCTCTAGCTCGACGCTCGCCTGCATCATGTACACTTCAGGAAGCACAGGCGCACCCAAAGGTGTCTGTCTCACGCATGGCAACCTCGTCGCGTCTGTGGCATCCGTCGCGCTTGTCTTCGGTCGCCATCTCACCCGGCACAGCACCTACCTCGCATACCTCCCGCTTGCCCACGTGCTCGAATACATCGTCGAGCTCTGCGCGCTCTATACTGGCATCACGACGGGCTATGCGCGCGCCAAGACGCTCACTGATGCATCTGTGCGCGGGTGTCGTGGCGATTTGGCGACGTTCCAACCGAACATCATGTTTGGCGTGCCCGCGGTGTGGGAGACGATCAGGAAAGGCGTTCTCGGCAAGGTCGCGGCGGGTGGCTGGGCCACGCAGAAGGCGTTCGACGTGGCGCTGGCTGTAAAGAAGGCCGGATTGCCGTTCCTGGGAGGCTTGGCGGACAGCACGGTACTGAGCAAAGTTCGCGAGGCCACCGGAGGCAAGCTGGTGTTCATCATGAACGGGGGTGCTGCGATTAGTAAGGACACGCAAGAGTTCTTGAGCTGGGCCATCGTGCCCATGATGCAAGGTCAGTAGCGCGCATTCGGGTATGATTGTTCTGTCTGATTGTATATATTTAGGCTACGGGATGACCGAATCGTGCGGAATGTGCACTCTGCTCCCGCCGGAGCTGCCATCCTTTGGACCTGTGGGCTTGCCCGTTCCGTCCATTGAGATCAAGCTGCTGGACGTTCCCAGCGCTGGTTACACTTCAAAGGATTCGCCTCAAAGAGGTGAGGTATGTATTCGTGGGCCTTCAGTCACAAAGGGATACTACAAACGGCCCGATTTGAACAACGACGAGACAATCTTTACGAAAGACGGATGGCTACGCACCGGCGATGTTGGACAGTGGAACGAAGACGGAACGTTATCCATTATCGACAGGTATGTCAACACAAGGAGAGTACCACTACATGCCCTTATTCCAACACGTATAGGATAAAAAATCTTGTAAAACTGCAAAGCGGAGAGGTATGAGTCTCCTTCTCCTAACGGTACCATTCCTCACACGATGTTTGTATATGCAGTACATCGCCCTCGAGCGCCTCGAATCCGTATACAAGTCTACCAACCTCGTCGCCAATATCTGCGTACACGCTGGGCCTTCCGTAACACAACCCATCGCCATCATCATCCCTCACGAATCAAATCTCCGGCTCGCGCTCACAGGGTCCGACGCCGCTTCTCTGCCGCTCCGAGAGCTTTGCACCAACGCCGAAGTGAAGGCGCTGATCACAGCCGACTGCAATGCCGTGGGGCGCAATGCCGGGTTCAAGCCGTTTGAGCTGCTCAAAGCGGTGGTGCTGACGCCAGAAGAGTGGACCCCCGAGAGCGGGCTGGTCACCCCTGCGATGAAGATCCAGCGCGCGAAGATTGGGAAGGTCTTTGAGAAGGAGATTGAGGTTTGTGCCGCGTTTTTGAAATTATAATTGGGAGTTTGCGCTGATGGTTGTCCTCGTTTGTAGGAGGCATACACTGCTTGAGTAGCGACACTAAAATGTAAATACTTATATGTAGCTCATCACATACTTGCGAGACATCGATTCTCTTCTTATAGTCTATCCATGCTCTCATAATAAAAGTCATGCAATCATGTACAGTCCTCCGAATCGTTGGGGTCGATTAACTCGCCCATTCGATTGGATACTTTGTGCTCCTTCACGTTTTCGTATTGTGTATGCAATATCATCACATTGTTGTGTGACACTGATGGTGAAGTGGTTATCATGCTTGCCTTCCACTTCAGTGTAGCAAGCGGCAGGGGTTCGATTCCCCTTCAGTGTATTTTTCCTCCATGGACCGGCCTGGTCATCATCCGACCTCACCGGAGTCGGGTCGGACACCATAACTCGAACTTGAAAAAATCTGCAGTTCTTGTGTTACAGTTCAATACTGCTCACAATTCTGCATTTTAAATATTTTCTGCGGGAAGCGCCTCGATGCTTCAGAATGGGAAACATGTTTTCTTCACCATGCAGGTATATCTCGATTCTCCTCCCAAATTCGAACATACGGCATAACTCTTCAACGAATGCCTCCCAAACTACTATGCTTACGTATTCACCCTCTTTAGCGCAGGATCGACAGCAGCGGCCCGAGTACCTAAGTATCGCCGAATTTGACTTACTGAGTTGGAGTGCTTCGAATTCTTCGTGGCCAAAGCTCGGAATGTCAGGAAAGACCCTTCACGACTCTTCACATCACTGTAAGTAATGGCAGGGACATGAGTTCTGCCTATCTTTGCCCTGCCTCGGAATCCTTATCAGTGACATATTCTGCAAGTCTACTATGGCGTCACCCTATCTTGCCATGCCGCTGCGGTGAGGTGCCTACGGTCCCACCTTCCATGACAATTTTGGCCGATGACTGTCCATTTCGCTTTCATCGACGTTTCTACGTAAATCTATATGCTCCATACGGCCCTTGCTCGTAATTTTTGTCCTGGGTAAGCTATTCGCGTCAATGATCATGGTTTAATGCGGCGGTGAATTGTACAGCGTGTTCGCGGATGACAAGGTCAATGCAAGCTGTTAAGGTGTGTCATGAGGAAATGAAAGTCCAGAACGCCAAGGCGAAATGACCAGCAGGATCGAAACTAAAATGAAAGCTAAGGCTTCACCACGAGTTACTCAGCGTGTCCGGGAGCAAACAGTACCGCGCCTCACTGGGACAGATGTAAGATATAACATCTGCAGTTTATCTTCATGAGATACGAAGAGTCATCTTTTTGTTATTGAACAGCGCTTGGTGTCGAAATGTAGAGATGCGCACCGCTAAATACTTGTAGGGAGAATATGACGCGACGCGTCTTGATCGATGAGCGCGGTATGCTTGATCCGGTCATAAACCAATAGGAGCGCAAGGATTCGCGGACGGAAGCGCCGAGGGAAAAAAACGTGCGCATACAAAGCTACTGTCCTCAGTGGCAGCGCTCTTAGCTACTCCTTCCGCATATTGTCCACGATCTTTTCTCTACGACAGTCGTCGCGCTCATCGATATCATAGGAATCAGCTGCATCGTGTAGTTCGGCAAAAAGCTACCCTTATCTCCAGAAGACAGCCTTATCTCTCCCCACATCACAGGTTACTTAAAAGTTAACAACAATATGTCCCAGGGCTCATATTCATCTCACTCCGGTTCCGTCATGACTGAAGACGAGGAAGACTGGGAAGACTATGTCAAAGGAGGATACCATCCAGTCAAGATCGGTGATACTTTCTCCGATGATCGTTATATCGTGGTGCGCAAGTTGGGCTGGGGTCATTTTTCGACTGTATGGCTTGCCAAGGACACAAGGTGCGTCGTGACCTTTGTTTTTTTCACGCATTTAATGACATTTTCTATAGAATGAATCGTCACGTCGCTCTCAAGGTGGTCAAATCTGCACCAAGGTACACAGAGACCGCGCTAGATGAGATCAAACTCCTTCAGCGGCTCATCACCTCGTCGACACCACCCGACGCGGCGAACCCCCAGGCATCGCCCGCGCACACCCACCCTGGGCGTTCGCACGTAATTTCTTTCCTTGACCACTTCCGTCATAAAGGCCCTAACGGCACGCATGTATGCATGGTGTTCGAGGTGCTTGGCGAGAACCTGCTCGGACTCATCAAACGCCACCAGAACAAGGGCGTGCCGATGCCGCTTGTGAGGCAGATCGCGAAGCAGGTGCTTCTCGGCCTCGACTACATGCACCGTTGCTGTGGAGTCATCCATACCGACCTCAAGCCGGAGAACGTGCTCATCTGCATCGACGACGTCGAGTCGATCATCCAGTCCGAGCTCGCGGTGGCAGCGGCGCCTGCAGCAGCGAGCAAGCTCACGGGCGTGCCACCCTCGAAGGGCCGCGGCGGGAACCAGACTCCGCGCTCGGAGAGCGTCTTTATCACAGGCTCGCAGCCACTTCCTTCCCCGTCTTCTATGACGTCGTTATCAGCGTTTGCGGAGCGTGCAGCGGGAAGCCATTCCGCGAGCAGCTCGTACAGCACAGGAAGCCCAATGATGGACCGCTGGGCCTTCGGGATGAGCCGGATCGAGCCAGGCAAGAAGAATGCGGGTGAGGATCAGGACCTCGCGGGGGGCGTTAGTAACGTCTCGATTGCAGGCGATGCCGAGACGGATACACGAGCTGGCTTCGTGGGCAGGGGAGGCACCGCAGGACCGTCTTTACTTTCCCAACAGGCCCCTACAAACACTGGGTCGACTAGGGTCGGCCCCATGCCGATACCAGGCGGGGGCACCAGGATGAGTCTCGATGTTGATTCTGCAGTTTCAGCCTTCCTCGAGGAGGCCCAGAATGGCAGAGAGAACGGTGAAATTGTCGCAGATAGAATAACAGTCAAGATCGCAGATTTGGGCAACGGTGCGTTCTATTTTTTGCTTTTCTTGCTCTTTTTTCTATTCGGAATGGGTTTCCGCCATGGTTTGCTGTTTTCTTTAATGTCCGATAACCTCGGCCTATGTTTTGGAGTGCTGGTGTTCTATTTTTACTCTCCTTCTGTCGTCTCCGATTGATGCACATTTGGATCTTCGCTCTTGACTGTTCTTCCTTACCATGACGTCACGCGCTTTCTCTTTCATTCGGCCCGGGTTTCAATCTGGCTAGTAGTCGACACTTGCAACCAGTTCTCTGTTTGTTAACTATATTCCATTCTTTCTCCCCTATACCTCTTTGCTCATATTAATCATTGCATGGAGCGAGCTAAATTTTCTATTCTTGCATATAGCTACCTGGACGGAACATCACTTCACGGACGACATTCAAACAAGACAGTATCGCTGCCCTGAAGTCATCCTCGGCGCGAAATGGGGTCCCAGCGCAGATATCTGGAGTGTGGCTTGTGTGGTGGGCCTGATTGCTTTTCGAACTTTCTTCAACTGATGATTTGCGTTATTTTAGATCTTTGAGCTCATTACTGGCGGCGATTATCTCTTCGATCCCGCCTCAGGCTCTCGGTACAGCAAAGACGATGATCATATTGCGCAAATTATGGAGCTTATGGGAGAAATACCGCGTAGCATCGCGTTCTCGGGGAAGTATTCGAGTGAATTTTTCAATCGTAAAGGTGCATTGATATTTCTGTTTCCCATCCCTTCGTAGACCACTATTTGAAGTGGTTTTACGCTCTTTTCTTTTGCATTCAACCCTAAATCGAACTCCGTCTAATGTGCCTTTCAACCAGGGGAGCTCCGCCACATTAACAAATTGCGCTACTGGCCGCTAGCATCGGTGCTACACGACAAGTACCTCTTCCCGACAGCAGAGGCGGACGCACTCGCTTCCTTCCTCACACCCATGCTACGACTGCACCCCGACAAGCGTGCGAAAGCCGGAGATCTCGTGCACCACCGCTGGTTGGAGGGTGTCGTCGTGCAGGGCGAGATCGACGTTATTCGTCGGGCGGAACGCGAGGAGCAGCGGTCGTTGCTGATTGCGGCCGAAGGCCTAGGCGTGCCGGAGGTGTTGCGCAGCGAATCTGGAGACGCGGAGCCGGAGGCCGCTCATGGCAGTGACAAAGGAAAGGAGCGGGAGCGGGTACGGACCGCTACGGCAGACGCCCCGTCGTTGACACAGTGCGAGAAGGACGCGCTGAAGCCCGTGGAGGACGTCGTTGCTTCGGCGGGTACTGGGCCAGCGTCACCCGAAAGGACGGGTCAGCCACAGGGGCTCAAGCTCGGGCCCGCGCCTTTGCCTGCAAGCGCATCGGGGAAGGAGAACCTGGCCGGCGGCAACAGGAGTTGAGGCAATTTTGCCTTCGATTTCTCGCTGCTGTCTTTGTCTTTGTCTTCATATTTCCTTTCATGTTTTGATCTTCAACTTCTCTTTTTCTCTGGCCTCCTCCTTGTTACTTTTCTCCATTTTTATTGCGCTGGCTCCCAACCTTGTCTCTTTCCGTCTCCTGTGGTTCATAGCCTCACTCTCCCACAACCTCGACCTCCTCCTGAGTGGGTTTGCATACCATATCGCCATAATCTCGCTATCCCGCGCTCCACCCGCTGGATCGTACCTCTGCCTCCATTTATGCCCCATCCTGCACCAGCGAAACAAGAAGACTCACTGACCGCAGCTAGCCCTGCCACGTGCTATATGCATGGCACACGACTATAACTCATGAAAGAAGAGATACAAGACATCATACCCCGCCTACAGTTCCGATCCACTATACATTCGCCCTGCGGAGCGTCCGGTTCCCCTTACACTTTCCCCCTTCCGATTCATGGCGTCCCGCGCACTCCCATACAGTTTACATTCCCGTTTATACAGTTCCCGGTTTCCCGCATGCTACGCACGCATATAAATGAATCCATTAGCAGCTCAGCAGCTCAAACGCACAACATACTTTACGCATCCGATGTACACTTTCCGTTTTGTGTGTAGTGTACAATTCCTCTTCCCTACTAGTGTTCTGTGTGTATGTACTGTATGTTCTATAGACGCAATCGCAATCGCAACGCATGGCTTTTCTTTATCTACAGGTTTTTCAAATCTGGATGGAGGGTTTCGTGCTAGAGATCTCATCTACGGATTGTCTATTATCATGCTATTCAAGCGTGCAGGAGCTACTACGGAAGGGGGGAATATGGTATAGAAGACCCCATCCAGAGATGTGCACTGCAGTCAAGGGTTCCCCATAATGAGCGTTATATCCGTGGTCATCGCCTTCATCGCCATCTACTATGAAACCCTCGCGATCGCAGGCGAGCCCTGCTCCGGTTGCAGAATAATGCTCTGCAGAACGTCGTTAGAAACCAGCGTGATTTGCAGCGAAAACCTCCCCAATCCCTCAGGAACTGCGCAAGGTCCTGGTCGTCAAACATGACGTCGAAGAAGATCGAATGACATCGATGGAGCTCCTGTATAGGACTTTAGGTCCTTCGCGATTGAGATCGTAATCGAGAGTGAATTTTCCATGTTAGGTGTCTACTGTGAAGAGTCAGGACTGCAGTAGTACTGGATCGATCTCCGTTATCGGGGTCGCAGGCAATTGTAATATCGATCCATCGGTGAAGTGCTATGCCCTGTGCTTCCAAGGTTTACAGGTGTCAAAAAGTGATTTTTGAATCTCACTATATGGAATCTTGCAACGTTGGCTACACCAGAGGTTAATATCATGTCCCAAAATCTGCGCTTTCTCCGAAACCAGATGGCACAAGGCAATGATGCCGAGGTGTCCGACGATTGGGAAGGCTAGGTAGGTTTGGCCAACTGCCGGAGTCGTCAGTGAAAAACTCGCTCGACAGTTGGTTATCTATTACACCATCGAAGGGATGTGACCAGAAGGTGGTCTCTCAAACCACGTATGTCATGTCCTGGCGCATCGCAGCTAGAGGGTCTGGGTCGCGCGGTCGATGCTTCAAGAGTCACCAGCAAAAAATGACCTAATTTAGATAGTTCCATGAGGTGCGTGTCCTAATCTCTGAAAAGCGTATGATCCTATTGGGTTCAGTGTAGATGGTGATACATAAATGTAGCAAACGTACCAACTTGGGGACAGTTTTGATGCATAATCAACTTCAAAAAGAGACGTATGTTGCCTATCCAGAACATTGTGCATATCCAAGAATATTGCTGTGAGTAGCTCAAGGTTCACTGAACTAATAGTTTAGTTCAACCAAGAAGTTTAAGAATGTCGAACGACAGATATACCTCGTTGCATCGTGATGGTATACGTATGGTCTTCTCACTCAAGTTACCACGCACGAAACCTGGAATTCTATAGGTTAGAGTTACTTCGTTGTCGAAAAAAGCATTCAACGCACTAGAGCTATGGTCCTTAAACGTAGCACGACAGGAAAGGGTCAAGTAGGAGCACATTGCTAAAACAAGTCTGAGGTTACTACAACAGCAGCTACTGTGCCAGCACAGAATATGGCATCCATCCATCCATTCAACTTCAAACGCATCTAACCATCAACACCTGATGAAGTTCCCCACAATCATCGTCGGGATCCCCCATTTGTCTCTGCGAATCGTGAACGAAAAGCAGCAGTTTACAAAGCCATCCTCGCCCTCCTCTTTGTTTTCCTCCGGCTCCGCGTTGAGATCAGTAACCTCCTGCTTGTTCCTCATGGGCGAGGCCAAGGGATTTGGATTTGGATTTAGCGCGTTGCTGTGCGTCCCGGGCACGCGGGGCTTATATCGGAGTACGCAAGAAGTTAGTACTGCTTTCTGGCTGGAATCGAACGCCACATGACCATACTTCTATCAGGGGCGCAAGATGAACAACATGAAGCGGGGGTGGGTATCTTAGACCTACCTCCCAATAGTTGACTGCAGACTCTTCCGCCATTAGTTCGTATATACATAACCGGCCCTGTGGGTAGTCGTTAGTCATGCGTGATTATACGAGCGAGGTATTGATATGGGAAATTGAACAAGGGTTGAAGAACGGAAATGAGACGTACATCACGCATCATGAACCCTTCCAATCCAACCAACTCCGCAAACTCGCGGTTAGCCTTGTATATCTCGCCGGTACGGCGCCAAAGGCATGCAGGGACAGCCATGGCTGCAAATACGCGATCATAATCGAGCAGTAGCCGTTCAAACGCTTCTTCAATAAAAACGAGGTCCTGGTAGCACGGTGAGTACGCAATATGGATGCAAGGCCCCGTCTTACTATGTCTTTGAGAGATTGCGCAACGGCCTGTAGATGGAGTGAATCATTGAGAGTAAACCAGGGGCAAGAGGCAACTAACACGAAATTTGGGGCGCAGAACAGATAAGGGTTGTAGGATCTGTTGTTTTGACTCCTGTGAGACGCTACAGACTTTTATTAGAAACCCCTTATGCATCAGATCATACGTACTGGCTATCCATCCATCTTGAGAGTCTCGCATAGCCCTTGACATAGTTGTAGGGCTTGAGTAGGCCTGCTTCGTACTTGCTGCGGATAACACGATTGAGTCGCTCGTTGCGCGAGCCGGACTCCTGGTCTGCAGCCGTCAATAGGAAGCGTTCTTTTTTTGTCGCAGAAGGGAGGACAGCAGCTGCGGGGGACGATGGTGCGCCGGCTGGTATTGATATTGAAGGTGTGTCGACTACAGGATTTACGTCGGCTGAAAAGGTGGGTTGTGTGAGGGTGCTTGAAGACGCTGCGTACGTCGGTTGAGCGAGAAGAGCGGAGCTGATTGTGTTGGCTGGGGTAGAGAAGAATGATCCCTCGTCTAGCGTTTCAAGAAAGTCACTGGTATGCCATGTGAGTAAAATTAAACTAAATCGTGTTCATGATTGCCACAACACACCTAAGAACAGAGAATTCGTTCCCTAGCGTCTCTGGTTGATAAAGAAACTGGCTTTGCGGTACAGTCATAGGCCAAGCGGTCGTTGCGACAGGTGGAGGAGCTTGATAAACGGTCACTGGAACATCATATCACTTATCTGATATTCTGAAAAAAGAAATCCATAAGCAGCACATACCTGGCGCAAAGGTACGTGACATGTCGACAGCAGGCTGCTTGTCAGTAGCCTTCGGTCTTCGTTCGTCATGGCAGAGATGTCCAATTTCTCGCTTGATGCTACTACCAGTTAGGACGATAGCAAATATAAGACATGCAAACGCTCACCAACGCTGACACGGCCTTCCCTCATCGCAAGTCATATGGCTACGCCTACAGTATAGGCACGCATGGTTGACCTTTCGCCTCTTGGTGACTTTTTTCTTCTTCCCCGCATCATCGGCAACGCTTGAGGACGCCGATGCAGTTGGTTGAATAGGTTCAGAGGTAGACATGGCAAGCAGCAAACCAGTGAATCAGGCGGAGGTTAAGGCACACTGCAGAGATGGAGATGATGGTCTATTGAGCTTCGGTTAACGCTCCTGCATAGCACAGCCAAACATTAAATCAGGGTGCCAGTGGCGCACATTGACTGAACGAGACGAAAATTTGCATCTGCGTAAAAATATACCGGTGTCAATGGACAGCCCAAAATTTTCCTTTTTGGAAGAACTGTTAATTGCATGAGCAAATAAAGCCCATTATCGGAAGTTATGAAACTCGCAAATGTCGGACAGGTTTGTTGGAGGGATTCTCAGCTCAACTCAGCTCAAATTGTGCGTCCCAGTCCCTTGAAGCCGTTTTGGTATCCATTTAAAGGACGGAGATTGTCCTCGGGAAGGTTACTCTTCGGGCAAAAATCGCTGTTTCTAGTAGCAATCCAGCTGAGGACGGTCACTCAAACTTTTCTCATGCTTTCATCAAGCCAAAAACTTGCATCGATCGCCACAGATGGGTCTGTTTTTTGGGGGGACAAACGCAAAAAAAATGAAGGCTGTTTATTGATACCGAAACGGCAGTAAGGCTATGCTGATCTTTTCAATGGAAAATAAGGCCTCATTCATGGGGTCAGGGACTTTTTCTACGTTTGGCCAAGAGTCACTTTTTGTACTGATTTTTATTTTTATTTTTATTTACGCCACATGGAGACATGAAACCCGCAAGAAATCTTCGTAATGGAGATTGGGTAAGAGGTGCTGGTAAATTAATCTATGTAAAATAGAAAATGCAGACGATGCCAGCCAGATCTAGAGCATACCATCGAAATACGAGTGTATAGTATGCAAGTTCGTTTACTCGAATAAACTTCATGCCTAAAATACTCTTTTTAAAATCTCGGGATTTACCCAGACTCCAAGTTACGAGGTGTATATGTACACAGGCAAAGTAAACAAGAATGGATCAATAAAAGCTAATTTATCTTGGACGCACATTCCTCTACACGCTTCGCCTCCCCAAGAAGGTACCGTTTCGTGATTTCCACAAGCTCAGGCATACCTGCCCAGTTATCGAGATCGATCAACTTCTCCCAGTCTTTACCTTTTTTAACACCTGCATTGAACCGGAAGTAGACCCCCTCTCTCTGACTGAATATCTTCTGGCCAAATATATGGCCGTCTTCGGTGTTGGTTGCAAGCGCAGCTGCGGCCTTCGCGAGGCTCACGTGGTATTCTATGGATTCCACAGGTCCAGTAGCTCTAACGTGTTCAATCTTGATGAGGGGTTGCATTCCTGTCCCGATGGATAGGAAACAATCGATCGGCCGCGCAATACCGAAACCAGGAAATTTCGGATCACCAAAGAGTACACATAATTCCGCAAACAGTCTGAGGGGCGATTGTGAGTGACAAATGTGAGCGATTTTTATTCGGACATACAAACTGATGGGATTATTTTTCCCGAAGCCTCCATCCACTAATTCAATGTTGTTGATTTTAATGGGCGGGAGGTACATGGGTCCCGCAGCGGTGGCTCGAGCAGCCTCCCAGATCTTGCAATCAGGGAATGGATCACCGGCTATGCTGGCGTAGGTTCGTATATGGTGGATGTTTATAATATCCTGCGAGTCAATAGACACGACGAATCTAGAGTACCAAAATAGACTTAGTATTGTGTTGGAAGACATGGATTATGGAGGATACGGACACTTTGCATTTGTTGTTGGGGTCTGGGTCGCGCATAAGTGCATTCTCGTCACCCGTCTTCTTCTTAATCAAAGCCTTGACATCTTTTTCAAACTTGTCAGCCGTATACCAATAACCGGTTCGAGTTTTGTTAAATGTCCTTTGAATGATGTTGCCCGAAAATATCGATGAAGATAGGGCTTCGTAGGCCTGTATACACTCTGAGATGGTCATTTGGAGGCGCCCAAGCATGATGGCAATCAAGCTACAAATATTTTAAATAGTGAATTCGAGCGTGAAGTTCAAGCCGCAGGTCAAGCACTTACCCTCCTGTACTAGTGCCCACTATCAGGTCGAAGTATTGGCAAGGTTTCAAGTTGGGGTTGTTCGGAGATACTTTTGCCATGATTTCTTTAAGGATGTATAGCGATGAAATTCCGCGAACGCCGCCACCATCTCCAGGACACACTGTCAGCTGTGACAGGTCATAAAGATATGGAATAATTCATACCAAAAGACATCACTTTCAGTGAAGCTTCTCTAGAATTCTTAATCTGGTCAGCACGAACGGGTTCTGTGGGCACAAAGTCCTTCAAAGGCGAATAGGCGGGAGGTGCACCAGCTGGCGTCATCCGGTCGAGCATGTCATGAAATTCTTCTGACAAAGTCGTAACCTGTTCAGCGATAGCCTCCCAATACTTCGATTCTTCAGGAGCCGGGGAAGGTCTAGATTTTCGAACGTTACGCCCTAATAAAATTCCAACTTTGAGTCAGAGATTATGAAGAACGACGCCCTGTATCAATACATACTGTTTTCAGAGAGTTTGAGAATGAAATTTCCTTCAGAAGCATAGTTTTCCCATTTATTGAATCGCGCGCAAACGCGGACAGCGAGTGCGTTTCCAACCTGCGAATCCATGTCAATTCGAGTCGCATCAGATGCCCTGGTCAAACCAACCTCGAGGCCATTAAAGATATCGTGATCGCCGCTGAATACTTCTCCAAACCGATAGGTGAATTCTTCGTCGGCGATGTTATTGTAGTGACTGAGCCAAACAAGTGAAAGACCGTCCTTGAATTTGGGCTCGGATGCCTCTGGAGAGTCCAACACAATGACTTCGAACCAGCTCCAGCTTCCGCTCTCGTCGTCGGCCCATCCTTGATCACGCGAGAGTGTCTGCAACTGGATTTCCACTACTTTCTCAACCATATCTTCATCTAAGGCCTGTATCAATCCAACGTAGTTAAATATATGAATGTATAATAAGATTTGAATGCTTACTGGCGTGGAGAACCAAATTTTGGAAACGATCCGGTCGCCGTCTTTTTTTTGACTCGAATATCAACAGGTTCGGTGGCAGAAGCAATATAACTTGGAGTGAACTTAGCCATGGTGGACAAAAGAACACTTCGGAGAGCGTGCTTTACAGGATGCAAATAGTGACTCCTTATAAGGGGACTCCAAGACAGGACCCTGAAGACATCGATACAAAGGACAAGGTCATCAAGCCATCGTCGGTGAGAAAAAAAACGGCGTAGAGATGGTAGGTGACAAATTTCTTTGTACACCAATACACAAAACAGTGTCCGGTGTTTCGCTATTCCCGTGGTTGGTGCAGATGGGCGTGTCAAGTGACATTATCAGTACACCTAGATTGACCTAAGTATGCTTGGTTCGGGGTTATAAATACTGCGCGTCGCCGACTTTTGGTGTCATCAAACCACGGAAAGTATCCACTGCCGCTGGGTCCTGTGGTCTTTATATCAGGAACAACTACTGTTGAGAGTGTTAAAATATGCACTTATCAAGATTCATTCAGATCTGTAGCATCAGAAAGCTTCAAGTTCCGGAGAAGAATCGGAGTGGTACTGACGGTTTCCATCAAAAAGCATTTCATTGGGGGAAAGTGTCGCAGGCGCGTCCTATGGTGCCTCTGTAGTAATGGGAACACCTCTGAGAGCTTCCGGGAGAGAACGATCGCCGGGCAGGGTCAGGGAAAATTCGATGTCAATGTCACATAAGCCGAATGCACAACCTCGGCCCGCAGCGGCGGCGCAGCGCGCAGCCTGCAAAGCCGCACGAACTCTCGATCCTACTCGAGCTCCCTCTCTCACACCCCGGCATACTCTCGCCATGTATATTGATCTCTTAAACCTAGAAGGAACGTGGGTATAGCCAGGCTTTCTGGGGAAAAGGCAGCGAGAATAGCCTGCCGCATCGGAGTGAGCGGATTGGATTGGAGTTAAATTAGGAGTATAAACTCTCGCCGCATAGCCAGTGCCAGCGCGAATCGAAATTCGTTGTGATCTAGGATGTTGAGTGCCTCAAACACGCAGCCAGTGCCGTGCGTACTAGTGTCTATCATCCTATGCGAGGTACTTCAAAATTGAAATTTTTGTGGGAGAGTAGAGCGCAGAGTCCTATGTGATGGCAGGAGCGCTGAGGAACTGAGGTGCGTGTAAACATGACGCTGCCTGCTTTCCATTTGGTCATCAAAATAATGATCGCGAGCCATGACTTGAAGCTTCGGTGACTGTACTCACCGGCAACTAAACCGCCTCTTCCGCCTCGACCACGACAACCACCAAACTCCAAGAGCCCATTCTCTCTTTTGAAAAGATTATGATAGATTCAGCGGCGATTATTCCACTCCTAGGACACGAATGAGAATTCTTTGGTGAGTGATGAGTAAGCAGTGAAGACGATGTCACTGCATGACTCTCTAATGCCAGATCGTAATACTCTCGTTTACAGCGCTTTCAAATTAAAGTCCAAAATCTTTCAGTAAGTGAATTAGAACATATATAGGCGCATATATTGACCTTTTTTTGTCAATCTTGGCCGATACACTCAACAGACATCATCTTTAGGATAATCTCACCTTCAGAACCGTGTACAACAAGATGCTAAAACGCAATATTTCCAAGTCCAACCTCGAAAATCTGTGCTCCCGCAACGAGCAGCATACATCCACCTCGGAGCACGTCAAAACGCGTCCGCGCAAGAAAAGGCGCATCACGCCGGCGCCCGTTTCATTGCTAAATACCACAGTGCGTCCTACTCAAATTCAAGCCAAGCTAGAAGCGTCAGGTCCCGTTGTCCCGCCCAAAAGCGCACGCAAAGCCCGCGCGAATAAGGCCCGCGCATCCAAGCCCAAACCAGAACCTACTTCTCCACTACTACAGCTAGCACCACCACCGCCGCCACCAACCCAACCTCTCCTCGCTGCGCTTACCCCTGCCCACCTGCACGAACTCGCGATCGTCTGGTCCGCGGACAAACGCACGCCCTCAGTTGCCTCGCGGCGCGTCTGGGCGCATGCGCGCGGCGTGCGCGCCGAGGCCGTGCACCGCTGGTGGATGCGCAAGCGGCAGGCAGCGAAGCGCGATGGTGCTGTACTCCCTGACGGGATGTATGATATGCGTGTTGGGACGCCGCCGGTGTTTGTCGAGGCCATGGAGGTGAAGCCCGTGGTGCCGGAGCGGAGGACGCGGGCTAGAGCCAAAGCGGGGAGATTGAAGATGGAGTTGGGTGTAGGAGAACATGTTTCTTCCGATACGCTTGTTGCTTTTTCCTCGCCTCCCCGCACGCGCTCCAAGATGAAGGCCATAATTCCGAAAACCGATCTGTCGTCTCCCCTCCCACCTAGCTCTCCTCCGCCTGCACATACTCTTTCCTTTCCTCTTTCTTCTCCTATTGCCAAGACCATATATTCATCGTCACCGCCTCTGCCCGTAACACCCACGCCCAAAGCCTGGTCCCCGCCCAAGTTGTTCCTCCGCACCCCGGTCCGGCGCTATCGTTCGTTCCGCTACACGGATACCCTCAGCGCCTGCACCCGCGGCGCGAAGTGGTGTTCGAAAGCCCCGGGTGCGGCGTTCACGTGTGCGCTGTGCCGCTCCCCGCCCTCGTCTCCTTGCCCTCCTCCAGGTATGTACATGCAATACCTTGATACTGTTACTCAGGCTTTTCCTAGCTTCGGTTGCGGGGAGTAAGATGGCGAAAGAAGTTACTAATGACGTTGACGTTCACTGCGGAGGTCCCGGATGTAATTGGAGGGACAAGGAAACGCTTCGGCAGCTCCTCGACCTCTCGTTTCCCATGTGCTCACCGAAGTTATGGCCCAGGCGGGATTCGCGTTCTGCGTCCAAGAGACTGCGCTGAAGAAGTCAACTGTACCTGTGCTTCTGCTCTGCAATCGCGTCCTTTGCTTCTTATGTGCTTCTCGATTCTGCTTATGGTTTCTTTGGCTTGTTCGTTCTCGATGCCACTTCGCAAAACTTGCTTTACTTTCGATACTCTTCTCGGACATATTTGTATGATTTTCTGTCTAGACCACCGAGGCCCTTATTATCAGGATTCCAGGTGAGCCTTATTCTTTGCTGAAATTTGTCTTACGAGACTCTGCATAGGCCTCAATTTTCCGCGATGGATGGGACCCAGCTGCTTGCGATCGATTTTTTATTATACGCCATGTGCCAGTGGAAGATTTATACCAATCAAATCAGGGTAACTTACAGTAAATTCGTGAAACTCGAAATTTTCTGTGCACGATGCACGTGATGTGTACCTGAGCCAAAGATTAGAGAGTGACAACAGCCTTGCCCGGCCGAGCTGTTTCAAACAAGTTAAATCAGGACATCGACTGGAATCTGAGAATATAATTGCTGTAATAAAGAGAAAATTTTCAAGGAGAAAGCGATTTACCCTGCGATCTCAAGGAGAGCCGGCTTTCTGTGGATGAAATCTTATCTTATCATCACATTGTTTGTCCCGGCATTGTCACGTGCTGAGGGGAGCATAATTTTTGGAGTTTCACGAATTTAATGATGCAAAGGGCAGTATTATTCATTCCATACTACTTGGTTGTGCAGACCCAATTTGACCGAGATTAGGCCGACCATGCGTGATCCTTGAGATGGGACTTAGTATCTGATACTTCCACTAAACGGGGTCCTTTGGTCTTGGAGGTCTCTGCAGTGATCGATGAACATTGGTATACAGAAAATAGAAAGGGTAGCGAAAACCAGGCAAATCTGAAATATATGCTATTGAAACCCAGGTAGTAAGCGAGAAAACGGACAAACGGAGAAAATTAAAAGCTAATTTATCTTGGAGGCACATTCCTCCACACGCTTCGCCTCCCCAAGAAGGTACTGTTTCGTGATTTCCACGAGCTTAGGCATACCTGCCCAATCATCCATATCAATCAACTTCTCCCAGTCTTCACCCTTTTTAACACCAACATTGAACCGGAAGTAGACCCCCTCTCTCTTACTAAACATCTTCTCGGCAAATGTATGGCCGTCTTCGGTGTTGACGGCAAGCGCAAGCGCGGCCTCTGCAAGGCTCGCAAAGTATAGGGTGGATTCCCCGGGAATCTTCGGTTTGGTGTGCTTGATCTCGATACGGGGTTGCATTCCTGTCCCAATGGACAAGAAACAATTGATTGGCCGCGCAAAACCGCATCCGAGAAACTTGGGATCACCAAAAAGTACATTCATTTCCGCAAACAATCTGAAGACCAATTGTAAGTGAAATATCTGAGCGTTTTTGATAGAACATACAGGCTGATAGGGTTGTTTTTGCCCAAGGCTCCATCCACTAATTCGATGTTGTTGATTGTAATCGGTGGGAGGTACGTGGGTGCTGCAGCGGTGGCTTGAGCAGCTTCCCAGATCTTGCAATCAGGGAATGGATCAGCGACTCTGCTGGGGTAGGTTCGTATTTGGTGGATTTTTGCAACATTCTGCGAGCCAGTAGACACGACGAATCTAGGACGCCATGATAGACTTAGCATCTTTTTGGAAGACATTGATTCAGGAGGATACGAACACTTTGCATTTGTTGTTGGGGTCCGGGTCGCGCATGAGCGCATTCTCGTCACCCGTCTTCTTCTTGATCAGAGCTTTGGCAGCTTTTTCAAAATTGTCTGCCTTGTACCAATAACCGTTCGTAAATTTGGTAGTGGCTTTTTCCGAAAATATCGAGGAGGATAGGGTGTTGTAAGCCTCTATACACTCTGAGACAGTCATTTGAAGACGCCCAAGCATGATGGCAATTAAGCTATTCAAATTTTCATTAGAAAATTTGAGCGTGAGGTTAAAGTCACAAGTTAAACGTTAAACGCTTACCCTCCTGTACTGGTGCCTACTATCATGTCGAAGTACTGGCAAGGTTTCAAGTCGGGGTTATTCGGGGATACTTTCGACATTATTTCTTTAAGAATATACAGCGACGAAATCCCGCGAACGCCGCCACCATCTCCAAGACGCCGTCAGCCACAGAATGTAGAGATGCCGAATAATTCGCACCAAAAGACATGACTTTCAGTGGAGGTTCTTCAGAAAGTTTAATCTGGTCAGCACGCAGGGGCTCTTTAGGAACAAAGTCTATCAGAGGGGAATAGGCGGGAGGTGCATCAGGTGGCGTCATCTTGTCAAGCATATCGTGGAATTCTTTCGACAAAGTGGCAACTTGTTCGGCGATAGCCTCCCAATATTTCATTGCTTCAGGAGACGGGGTAGGCCCAGATTTTCGCCCTAAATAAATTCCAGCTGAGAATCAGAGGTCGTGAAAAGCGACGCATTTTACACACCGTGCTCAGAGACTTTGAGAACAAAATTTCCTTCTGAAGCATCGTTCTTCCATCCCCTAAACCGAGCGCAAAGGCGGACAGCGAGCGCATTTCCGACCTGTAAATCCGTCTCAGTTCCAATCCCACATATTGCCGTCATTAACTAACCTCGAGGCCACGAAAGATATCGTGATCGCTGCCGAATACTTGTCCAATGCGGTGGGTGTATTCTTTGTGGCAGAGTTTGTTGTAGTGACTAAGCCAAACGAGTGAAAGACCGTCCTTGACTTTGGGCTCGGATGCCTCTGGGGAGTCCAACACAATGACTTCGAACCAGCTCCAGCTTCCAGCGCTCATATCCATCAGGGAAATACTCAGTACGAAACTTGACACAATATACAGTTCTGAACAAAAAATGATAGAAAATGACGAAGATTTTTGTCTTTGAGGTCTATTGCTATGATTGACACAATGGACCTGATGCAAAGTCCTCAGAGATACCAACAATAAAATTTTTATCAACCGAGAAAGTTGGCAACATATTCGCAGAATTTTGTAGTTTGAGTATGAATAGTACATGCAAATTCCGCACAGATATTTATTTTAGGTAGGATCTAGAATCTCAAATAGATAAATATTAAGTAGTACTGCCACCGACGAACTCAAGCATGCAGTCGAAATGCAGTGTCATGGGAATACAAACAAGATGTATTGTAAAGTAACGACAGTAAGACTGATCCACACAATGGCACTACTCAGGCATATTATCAAGATCTAAAATAGCCATCGCATTGTTTGCAATTTCAGCAGCCGAATGACCTCCATGAGCGTTGCTACATATTACGGTTAAGCACGTGTAGATGGGCTAGTTGAAGAGATGGCTTACGAGACTTCCTTATAAAGATCAGCCATGAGGCGGTGGTACGCAGCAGGCCTATCATTGCGAATGTTGCTAAGGAACATCTCATGACCGCGGTAGACATCTTCAAACTCGTCGGCATTGAACTCGGACTTTTTCAAGAACCCAGTATTCCAGTCAGTGATCGAAGCATGAGCCTGTGAGGGTGCAGTCAGAATCGGATAAACAATGTATTCCAAGTTAACAGACCGCTGTGGCAATGGTGCACACCATTGGAACCGGTAATTCATACTCCAGAGACTGGGGACCAGTCTTAATGCTCGATGTGAAGCGGGACATGTACCGACTTGCAAGCGATGCGCGGCATATGTGGAATGGTACAGTGCGCTCCAAGACCCAGAGCGTCATCATGGCCTACATAAAATTACGCAGCTCAAGGACCGTAACGGTGGCCACATTTGTAGTATCATCCCACTCGCCAACATCCGACGGAGCATTCATTTATTCCCAAAGTTTGGGCCCGTTGCGCCGGTGGAATGGACGAGTAGCAATGTTCTTGACTTGTGTAATACATTTTTTATCAATCACTTTACTGATAGACATTTGTATCGGATCGTATATTAGCAGATTACAATCACTGAATCCCCAACTCGCCCCACTGGACTAAAAATCCATTAATTGCAATGCTCACTCTGTCCCTGGTCCGTCGAGTGACAACATTTCCAATCATTCAAGTAAAGTACATCATTTAATCTATTATATCGTAATTTTAACACTTTTAAACTGGGCTTCTAGACTATGTGTTATTAATTATCTAAATTGAACATTATTTACAAAAGTCTGATCATACCGCTCAGTCTGCTACATGTCGGCGCATTTTACAATGTAAGGTTTCCCTGATGTCGTCGGCCCATCCTTGATCACGCGAGAGTGTCTGCAGCTGAATTTCCACCACTTTCTTGAGCATATCTTCATCGAAGGCCTGTATCCATGCAATCTAGTTAAATATATGAATGTATAATAAGATTTACATGCTTACTGGCGTGGAGAACCAAATTTTGGAAACAATCTGGTCGCCGTGTTCTTTTTTGACTTCAATTTCATCAGGTTCGGTCGCAGCATAACTATAACTTGGAGGATTGAGAGTGAAGGGCATGGTGGACAAACGATCGTGTTCGAGAGCGCGCTTTCCAGGGTGTAGATGTGTGACTCCTTATAAGGGGACTCCAAGACAGGACCCTGAAGACAACGATGCAAAGGGCAAGGAAATCAAGCCTTCGTCGGTGAGAAAAACACCCGGCGTAGAGGTTGTAAATGTCAATTTTTTTGTACACCAATACGTAGATCTGTCCGGTGTTTCGCTATTCCCGTGGTCAGTGTAGATAGACGTGTCAAGTGACGTTATTAGTTTACCTAGATTGACCCATATGCTTGATTTGAAATTATAAATACTGAACTTGTGGTCATCAGACCACGGAAAGTATCCACCGCTGGGTCCTGTGGCCTTTATATCAGGAGCTGGCGGGGGAGAACTATCGCCGGGCAGGGTCAGGGAAAAATCCGACGTCAAAGAATGTCACACGCGCAGCGCGGCGCTATGGGACTTATGAGTTTTTCAGGAGCTTCAAGGTTGAAATTTTTGGGGAGAGTAGGACATATCCTATGACAGAGAAGATATACAAAGTCTGCCAGACGAGACCGCCCTGCATTATTGACAAGGATATTCGACTAGAGCGCGTTGCTCAGAGAAATTATATATAACAGTGTAGTTTAAAAAATGTAACGCACGCCATTCAGGTCCCCGTGCATGATTCCATTGTCGTGAAGGTAAAAAAGCCCCGCGACAACGTCATTAGCCTGAATGTGGCTTTGATCAAAACGCCATTCAAGTAAGGAAGACCACAATGAATTTGCTGTACTGACCAGTTGGGGACGGTTGGCACCTGGCTTGTTCTTGAGATAAGTGTTCATGCCTCCTGCATCCATCCACGGCGATACGATACAGATCCTTTCCCGTACGTGATACAATCCATATGTCGGCAGTAAATTTTCGTGCGAGAGTTGGCCCCAGAGGATCATTTCTTGCGAAAGCTGCTGCAGCAACAGTTATCTCATCGTGGAAGAGTGGGAGAAACTTGGGATATAACTTACCTTCAAGACATGCTTTATCGAACCACGTTCATGTGAAAGAACGGTCTTCAATGCCACCGTTTGGCCCTCGAAATATCCTTTGTGAAGGTCCTCAAACCCTCCTGCTGCGTTCGGGCTGCCAAAACCGTAGCATGTGGGGTACAGGCCCGATTTTAAGTCGCTGGGCTGCGACGATGAGGTTGCGGCGTAATGACGGCTTGCTGTCGAGTTCCGGTTTGTCAAGGACCTGTGTACTGAAGGGTTAAAATATGTCTAGCATCACATCAAGGTGGCCAGGCTCACCCATTGTAATAGGTCAAGTAGATTTTGCGCATTTCGGTTTTTACAGCCAAAGAATCTGTGTTTCAAGTTGTCAGAGGGAGAAGAGAGGATTTGAGAGAACCACATGAGAAGCAAGGAAATAGGTAGATCGTTCCCAGGGTAGTTGGAAGGAAGATCCAAGGCCGCGGCTACCAGTTACTGTCTGGCGTTCAGGAAGCCTTGGGTTCATGATGCACGTAGCTTCAGATAATGTGATGGTATTTCAGTGTTCTATAATAACAACTTGGGCGCCCAGGATACAGCCGACTAATCTCCCAATGGCTGTGGTGGCAACGGCAAACCACATTGGTACGGTGGTCAGCTGTGGATTTAGTTTCATCGCGTTCGGCGACGCCGACGACTCGGAGGACTCTGCTTGACCGTTCGCAATGAGACGTGAAGACGGGCTTCCCCCGATCACTTGAGTCGGGCGTACATATACAATGAATGAACTTGGTGTTTCGCCGCCCAGGTACGACTAGTTATGAAATAGCTCGACTTGACAGAATGCTATTCCCAGATCGTCAACGAGGCTCAGCGAAGCGAAGTGGGCTCTTTTAAGCTGACATCCGGTATCGCCCTCATCCCTCCAGCAGATTATGCCCACCACACGGCTGGAGTGCATTATCCTGGCATTGTGGCACTCGTGTCCTCTACGCCTCAGCCACTGACGACTGATCCTCCGCTACTTGCCGCCGTGCGCCACAAAGCACTGGACAACCGAAGTATCAGGGAGGGGCTGGACGAAGATGAAGTGTCGTAGCGCACATACTCAAGGCATATGTCATATTCCCTTCGCGTTTCTAGTAGCTGGTCAATCCGCACGACATGCATGTCCGCTCGTTATCAGCAATCTGTCATCCAACGTCCACGTCTACACCCTTCTCGATGACCTTCCTATGTTTTTTCGCGTCTTGCAGTGGTCCAGAGGGCTGTAGAATCCCGTGAGGGTAATGAAGAGATCGCGGTGGTTAGGGAGCGCGGAGTTGAGTGGTTCTTTGGTCGCAGTAGGGTGCAGCGAAACCAAACAGCCTCAGAAGAGATGACACTCATGCTGTATGCGTCGGCGTGATGTGGATAGGGAAGCCTGCGGCCAAGAGAAACGTTAGCGCTAGGATACAAACGAATGACAGGAACGGGCGCATACGTACACGCATATATAGCCTAAAGACTAAGAGAACCTGTCTAGAGTCGGCTGTTGACGGTCTTCTGCGACGGACGGCACCTGGAATCCTTACGCAGACAGGCGCTGGAGGCGGGGGCTCCTCCGTGATCTGGTGCTGATTAATAGCATCTTCAGGATTCGCAGACTAGAGTGGGGCTGCGTGGGTGTCGCTCCAACCAGGGCTTAGTCTTTGAGGGAGTAGCGAATGTTGATGATCGAAATGGAGGACATAGTTCGATGATGTAGGCGCCTCGATGTATGCCAAAGACGTGGGGCAGCGGACCACATGCTGGAATAGGATGTGTGGGTGACCGAGGTGAGTGATTGGTGGTTCTGTCGCAAACATACAGGGTGAAGTGTTCCTCTTGTTTTACCCATACCAAGCATGAGCTCCATGGCGCAGATGGTGAAGGTTATATACGCACTATTTGCCAAAACCGCTGCCACTTCCTTGACTCATTGAGGCGAATCCGTACCGCCCTATCGTGCCTCATCGACCATGCTCACTCTAATCGTCGGTCTAGATGCCCACCACGGTTCACACTGAAGCAATACGAGGACGACATAGAGACGGCGATGGAGATCGCGCCACTCCGAAAACAAGTTGCTGTGGTTCCTTTTCTAACATCGACTTAGAACTTCCAATTTTTATAATAAATATTCTTTTCTCCCATGAGGTAGCGACGACTTGGGTGCCCGAGTGCGGAAAGCTCTCTTCGGAAAGGCGATTAGGAGATCGAGGACGTGGATTTGAGAAAGCTATTGACGAGATAAAACATCAGTGTGAAGACGAAAAATGGTGAAAGGAAAAACGCACGAGTGTAGAACCTAGTCTCTTACCTTGATATATCTCATGCGATTGGCGAGGGGAGAAGAGTGTATGTCTTTGAAGGCTCCATAATGCCACTGACATATGAGCAGTGATGGTAGGGTCTGGTTGTGGTGCTAGAGGTCAGTCAATAGTACACTAATACTGGGGACAAAAGGAAGCACGCACGCATCCTGTTCGTTTCTGCAGTTCAATAGTAGATGATACGACGGCGTCGTCGCGTCTTCAAGTTGGCCTATTAATCTAGAAGTGGGGCCAGGGGAAGAGAGGGTGCGGTATCGATCCAGGTAGCAGAAAACTTGTTGCCCGTCCGCGGCAGCATATCCGCACGAATCATGTCATGGTGACTGAGAAGTCGCGATTGTGGTGGAGGCTGGCACAAAAAAGGGTGCTAACTGTGGAGACGAGTCTTTCATTCTCCACTATCTCCATGTTTTACAGTGTACGAGAAGTGCAGGAGCCAAATCCAGAGCTCGCAGACAGAAAATGATGGTGTTCTGGTGTCCGGGCTGCGGGCCTCGGAATCGGAATGTAGAAACCATTAAGGAATCATCGGCTATTGTATGAATGCCGGCCGATCCAAACACCTCCTCCGACCGTTACGCAATTGCCGGGTTGTCGCCAGGTGAGCGTCTTTGAGAACAGGCCTACGGCCTACTCTCCTTGATTCAGTTTCAAATCATTCATAGAACTAGGGAAGACTGAACATGCTCTCCACGCCAACTCCTCACGCGGCCTTGCTAATACCATGCCCTGATTCATCGCTTGCACCTGTTTACACTGTGCACCCCTTCATGCTTTCAGCGCTGATGAAGGCGCGACGCTGCGGCAGCCCTTCTTGAAGTAGCTGTCAATTGCGATCGTGATGCGCGACAATAATCTTTCACCGCATGTTCGGGGAGGGCCTCTCTTAGTAATGTCCGCTTTGAGGCGCGCCTTCAAGTTGATAATGGAAGATGTAGGCTTTCCCATGTTCTTCATATGTACCCAAGTCTCAAATTTAGATTTTCTCATTCATAGCAGATCTTACTCTTCAAGAAGAATTCCTTTTCAAGTTCTGGTAATACCATTCTTGTTCCATACTGTAGCTTACTGCTGATTACCATCACATGCAATTCTAGGATCAAACGAAATGGCTTGTCAAGTTTTTCGGCGGAGCGCCCGCATTGGTACCACATCTACTGGAAGCTACAGATAGACGCGCGGTAGGCCCTGGGCAGGCCATCGGTTATCTCTAGGCTCGCTGGGAATCCGAAATGGGGGTATTCGCGTTAAGTTACGTGGTGTATGTCCGGAACCAGCAAGAGCTATTTTCAGCGAGGACACCAGGCATGATGAGGAGCTAGGGGTAAGAGAGCGTTTAGTCTTTCGATTCCGCGAACGCGTGGGCAGGAATACTGGGATCTCGCGGGTAAAGGTTAGGCATAGTTTATTTTACGAACACGAAGCGGTGCAAACGAGAACACCTGTGGTGCTGTTATGCTATTCAATCAGTGGTCGGGTTACAGATAATCCCGCCATTCTTTCTCACCCGTGATGTGACTTAGCGAAGCTGTGAAGGGGATGGAGATTGTTTAGGTGACCGATGACGGGAAAATAGGCACTCAGCTAGGAAGCCGGTGGTGGGTGCTCCAAATACGTGTGTAGTGCGACCCTAACATATGTTTATTATTCAGATATTAGTCCTTACGACTTCGACTCGCTGTATATTTTCAGGTGAGTGTCTGATGCGTGTACAGGGACGCCAAAATTGCACCGAGTTTCTATTAGTGGTATCACAGTGATAGTCAAATTTCTGCGCCTCGTTGCAACAAATTCGGGTCATGGGACTCTCCATGTTGTCCTATAGGCGCCCCCACTAAAACCTCAATGCTGTGCAAGAAGCCAACCATAGCGAAAGAAAAGCTATTATTTTCATACATCCCACCTGCGTTGTCAACTTGAACGGACTAATGAAGACTGCAAGCAAAACTGAATACTATGGGCCCCTACTGTAGCCTGCAATTTTTGCCAATCTTCTTGGGTAGTATGAAAATTGACCATTTTTCTTTGCCAAATATTGTAATAATAATCAGATGTTCACATGGCAGCAGAGCCACTCGGGGAGTTCATCCACCGCCCCAGACGACTGCGCCACATAAGCGCTGACAGCCAAAGAAGCTTCGGTACCGGTGCTTCGGTGGATCGTTCGATTGTCTTTTAAAGGGAAATTTTCAAACCAAAATCCAACGTCCATCACATTCAAAACAACCTCTAACTCAGAAACATTACGCCTTCTCCCTCGACCCAAATCAACCATGCCATTCCAAGATAGCATAAAATTTCAAGGCAGGATTCCACTACCAACCGATTCTCTTAATCAGCCTATCAGGGAAGGGGATTCTGTTATCATGTAAGCACATATTTTGGGCAATCTTTTGCACAATCTAATTCAATTCTCGTTCAGCGTCATAGGTCTATCTGGCGCAGGGAAAAGCACAGTAAGATTTATCATCGTAAACCCGCGTAATATTATTATCTAATCTAGACCTCGAATGAATAGTTCATCAACAAACTCTTCGGCCAAGACGTTGCTAAGGTCGGGCACGACCTGGCGTTCCAAACCACTGAGCCGCAATATTACACCCTCCGCCACACCGAATCGGATGGCGAGGCGCCTCGGTACACACACGTCATCGACACCCCTGGTATCGACTCTGGTTGTCTAGAAAGCAGCCGGATAATGATGGATATTCACGCCTGGCTCCTGCAGCAATTTGGGTAAGCCCAAGCCCTGATATAAATAACTCGTCGCCTCACACGATACTATCTCACAGGAAAAGAGGTGTTGACGGAATCATCTTTCTTCATGAAATAACTCAGGGTAGACAGCCGGGGATCGTGCCGAGAAACCTGCATCTTTTCTGCAGTAATGCTGCTACTTGTATCCGTGCCACGGAAAACAATATTATTGCGACGACGAAATGGGACGATATCAACCTGGAGAAGGGTCTCAAAAGAGAGACAGAGCTCCGAGACGAATGGAAGGACCTACTTAGGCATGATGGGACGCGTATGCGTCGCCTCGAAAACTCGCAAGCATCGGCCATCGGCCTCGTCAACGAAATCATCGCCAAGGCTACTCCCAGACCGTGCCACATTCCTAAAAAAGAAGAGTTGGGCAAGGATTCGGAGAGCCGAGTGATGCGCACCTTCACAAGGGTTTGGAACATCATCAAAAGCTGCCGTATTCTGCAGAGGTGATATAATGTGAGCCTTCAATTCTGATATCGAATTCATCTTTCAAACTGAATTCCTTCGAAGCTGATAGTGCTCGTTTATCGTCAAGTCTTCAACGGATTTGAACATTCAGTCGCACCGGTGGTCACTCTTTGTCCTGGCGGCAACTTTATTTTAATTCATTCGTTTATCGAATGGACGTTCCGGATTTGTATCCCATGAGACCATACTTCTTGAGTTCTGATATTCATGATTCAAATCCAAACTCAACCCTCATCAGAATTCCTAGTGCTAGCGAGAATATTTGCGCAGCAAACCTTTTTTTATTGGTATTTTATCATAGTAGTAGACCTACATTAAAATCCGTGAGTTTCAGGTTTTAGCAATAAAGCTCATCCTGACTGAGGCGCCTGATCTTTTCAACAGTCCTGGCGAGCTCGGCAGCTTCGTTTTTTGTTAGAATTGAGATTCTTCTATGTCTTCTGGCTAGTCAGAATGAAACAAGCATATCAGATACATTTACCGAACAATTTCTTCTCTTCCCATAGTCTTGGAGACGTTGGCACCTTCATGATTATCTCAAGTTATGCAAACATTTAAAATATAGTGTTCAAAGGCTCAGATAGCTGTTTAGACTGGTAAAAGCCTCAAATTATGTTAATTATGTGCTGTATATCATGGTACTAGATCAGAACAAGTATGCGCCTTACAATTAAGTATAATGTATGTAGTCATGCATTTAAAATTATTTAGATTATTATACCCTAAATTATAAAATTAAATCTCATAGCTTGCTAATTGATCGTGTGGATGAGGATGCTGTGGTATCCTGGCTTTGTTTTTGGAATAAGCTTGACAAAACAATGACGAAACATTTTCGGTACAAGTTAGCATATGTGCTACTCCTTTTGATCGGCCTTCTCTATGAAAACCGTTCGTCTCGTCTCTGCAAAATTGGTGCCAACTCCTTTCCTACACGACCTCTCCAAAATATCGCTCACCCCAGCACCAAGGTTAACTGAATGCGTCGTAGAAAGGTCTCTACTTCACGCGCGACACATGGAATGCGCAGATTTGCTCGAGGCCCACTGGACCCTGGACATATGTGACCCTGTTCTTCCTACGGACACGCCATTACACCGCGGCCTGACGTTCCATTAGCCTAATGGTAACTGTGCGCCTCACTCTACTGGATCCTTAGTTGTCCCAGGTCTCACAAGAGCGGAGCCGCGCGCGGTGTGAACAAGCTTCCCTTGTATTACATTTATCAACCCGTGCTAACACAGCTGTGGGATCGGACACCTGGAACGCCCACCACCAAACCGCTAACTGTGGGTACACATTCTTTTTCTGTATCGCAGGCATCGGTTACGCTCAATGCCGAGGCGAAGCAAGGAAAAGGCTACCGGTAAGCTTTCCATTTGGTGCACGTTGTTCTCTACTATTCAAACACGAACTTGAGGGATCATAGGTACTCGTGCCACCGCCATGGTAGATGTCGGAGGTAGTAACACTACCTTTTTTCCCTAGATCTATACCGACTAAGTCAAGTAATACCATTGCCTACATTATATTCATGCGTCTACCTCCCAAAGTCGCACGTCAGCTACTATTTGTCTCTGCATCTTGACCCCACGCATGCGCTACGCAGGTTTTCCAAACTGTCCGCATAGGGACCACCCACAGAAGGTGGTCTTTGCACGGGGGTTTGCAGTGCTGCATGGTCTCAACTCTTGCTCACACTATCGTTACTCATCCGGTGATCTTGGTCAGTGGATCATTTGCTTTGCTTATGGCTCGTTGATATTGGGCTTATTCACCACCTAATAGGTCTGATTGAGGGTTTTTGTACGTGAATGCGGCTTCCCGCAGTGTCTAGACTCTCATTGCGCTCGTTCGAGCTATCGACACAATCGGACCTCCGGCGTTGACTATACTAGACCTTTTCACGCGATTTTATTGTTCAGTAAGCATGATTTCAGGCTCTTCTCCACGTATGCTCCTCATTGCGGAGAGTACCCCAGCACCTTATGACGACAAAGCGTCATCTTTAGTTGGAAGTTTCAGCGTCATTGTCCTATATTTAGATCATATGATGTATAAAACCGATACCGCGCTCTGCAAAAACTCAACATTCTTATTTTCCCCTCACTTCATTTCAAACATACGCACAAATGGGTTGGTTCAGCGACGATTCTTCTCAGGCCCAGGCTTACAACCAGGTATGATTGACCTCTGTCACCCGGATTCCCCCGCTAACGATCAAGTAGGTAACGAACTCCACCAACAAGGCGTCACTGCCTCACGAATTGATCGCGGCGGCGGCTTCTTATGAGGTGTGTCATCAAACGTGGATTTGATTCCCTTTGTTGAACTAATAAATATTTCACCCTACAGGCTGCCCAAGCGTACGAGAAACACTGCGCCAAGAACGGCAAACCCCCATCTCACGCGAAAGCCAAGGAACTATTGTGCGCATTACAGTCCCTCTTACTGTATTTCCTCCCCAAACACTTCCATGCAGTGCGGGCTTTGCTGGTTCATACATCGACCGCATGGCAGAAACCAAGGGTGTAAGCCTCCTTGGCCGATCCCAAGATAAATTTGGCTGACACTTCTCGATACTTAGCTCGACTTCGTCGAAAAAGAGAAGCTCCAACACGAAGGTGCGTGTGTATATACCATTAGCAACACGTCGTACTGACAGGAGCCTGCATTAGCGTCTCAGCATGCCAAACAGCATCTTGACAGCTACTATACGTGATGTGTGGTACTCTCAATGGACCTGATGTACGATACTTATTTGAAGAAAGGAAGTTTAGTTGTATGATAAATACTGTAGGCAAAGGTACTACTTTGTGCGAAGCGACCCTTTCTTTGTATTGTATGAGGTTGGGCGCTCTCTCTACTCAAGAACTGCCAAACAATCCAATCAGTTTATGAGACCTCGTTTCTAGCTGTGTTTGACGCTGGGAGTTAGTGCGCCAAGTGTGGCTCAGCTTGCAAAGAATCGAGGCATATGCTCAGTCGTATCAATATATTAGAGTGGGTTGTACAGAGCACCTTGAAACGTATCTTGTCTGTATTATTTATGAGCAGTGTAGGTTGTTCATAGTCTCTCCTAGACAGACGTTCCTCCATTCTGTAGATCGTTCACACAGAGAGTCGTCAGGTCGAAGCAGACTAGACTCAAGAGGAACCAAGATGTAGTTGCTCCATAACTCTATGATCCTCTTACAATCATTTGTTCTAAATTCTTAAAATGTTCGTCAAGGTTACTATGTATAAACACCAGGCTATTGATTTACGAAGATCAGTCGCAGTAAACTTGTCGCCTTCGAACAATTTCAGATGCTGATATCATATAACTTAATCACGACCACTTACAATTTCATATGCTCCGCAGAATACTCAAGATTCTGAAGAGATTCCGAATCGCCAAGATCCGCAGAATATGGCCCTTGTCCAACGCAAGCGTTGCCGACCCTCCCAAAGGCGGAACACACCGCGGGGTCTGGGCGACGTTGATAATGTCGCTAACGATACTTATAGCAGACGCCTGCGAATCCTCAAATCGACACATAGATGTCCCGTCACGGTTGAGCAAGTCCTTCCAGCATTCTTCCCGCAACTGGTCCTCCCTAGCGAGTCCCTTCTCCGGCTTGATCTCGATCCATTTTGTTGTCGCGACAACGATGCTCTCGGCGCCGCAGATAAGACGAAGAGCGCGATTTCCGCGGCACAAGGTGTAGAAGAGCTCTAGCCTGTGGGGGACGATATCCGCTTGTCGGCCCTGGGTGATTGCATGGAGAAATACAATTCCATCAACGCGTATATGTCTGGAAAGCAGACTGGCATGAGAGATGACAGTCGGCGACATCGCATCAAATTACGCTTACTGGAATCGCTTTACGAGCCAATCGCGGATGGCGGTCAGTGCTTCTGCGCTCTCAACATATCCCGCATCAAGGCCGGGTGTGTCGATAATATGTATGTGGCGCTCCGTTGGATTCTTTGGATGACCGCGGCGGAGAGTATAGTACTCCGGTACGGTTGTTCCAGGGTCTAGGTCGTGTCCAACCTTCGCTATCTCTTGACCAAATATCGTATTTATAAACTGTTGGGATTAGAATTTGTTAGCTCAAATGGACTACTATGTTTCAAGGCCAACGTACTGTGCTTTTTCCGGACCCAGCTAGCCCCAAAACACTGAGTAAGAAGAACCGATCAGCCTTAATCGAGGGATATAGCAGTAGTGGCTGTATTGGACGACACTTACAGAACGACGGCGTCACCCTCCCTAATGGTATCTTCAGGATGCGCATTATGCAGCCTGATTGGTTCCTGAAAGTCGGCGATCTCTTGGAATGGCATGAGGTTGGCTAGGCTAACGTTGTATGAAAGCGATTACAATGTTCTGCGGATAATTTCCAAGAGGCGAGAGGGTTGATCGAACTGTAGGGTGCGTTCGATAGAGACAGTTTAAAAGGGTTTCTAGGGCGCAATCCACATCGCGGCATCATAGCTCGGAGGATGTATCTCAGGGCTACCACGGCCCTCATATAGACGCCTCTTGCTCGGCGTTTATAACGGAAGCGCTTGCTATGTTTGACGCAAGTCGCGATGAATAAAAAGTATCTGAATATGTGGCGCATGTCAATAACTGCTGCAGATATTGTGAAATGAATGTTCCATACTGCAGAGCACCCAATAGCGCGCACCAACCCTAAGCCCACAGCCATCAGAACTTTGGGCGTTTAGAACAGAATTGGAAGTTGGAGCCCAAATGTGTGTTTATCTGGTGGATTAAAAAGAAAATTGACGCCCATAATTCTGGGTAGAATGTTCCGATTTCATCTTGAATGTCGGTCTGTAGATGTCCCCGAAAATTCAATTGTTGGGAGTCCAGGGTGGGGTATTTCGCAGAAGAGCGAGTGAGAGGGCTGTGATAGATGGCATATCAAATAGGGTGCTTGACGGGAAAAATGGCGCCTATTAGTAAAGCGAGGATGGACGTTCAAGGTTTGGTTTTCCGCCGTTCCGAGGTCAATAGTGTAATGATATCAGCGCAGCATGCTATTCAATATTCAAGTGCACTTCAAAGACCCACCAGATCTGAAGTATAGTAGTGAAGGATTTGATGCCGAGGGCGGGCGAGGGATAGTACACCAACCAATGGAAACTCAAATCGATTCGATTCAGATTATAGGCACCTATGGTGATAAAATTGGTGCTTGCAATAACGCGAGGGATCCTGCGCTCGATGAGGTTGAACGAAGCATAGAAAGGTGGCATCTCAGTTGCATCAATACCCCCGTCCGCCACCCGGCGATGCCATCCTTTCCCTGATGGGCATAGGGTATTGTCGGCATCACTGCGGACTTATTTCCTACGAGCGTGAATAGGGTAATGGCATGGGCAGGAAAAGAAGCTTTAGCGAAATTGTGTGGTTCGAACAAGGATTGAATTATAGAGAGCTATTAATGTCGACGCTCGTGTCCAGTGGGAGATCTTTGGCTCTAGAAGATAACGAAAGATGTGAACTGAATTGAAGATGTACAATAAACTGTACGTCTATGTCAAGAATCCAGGAGATTCTTACTTCATATTGTCCTTGGTGAGATTCTGAGACTCTTCTTCATCAGCTCAACCCCAGATCAGCTCGACACAGTTGCAGCCCTGCCAATGTTTTTCGATACGCCGCCGCCCGAAGGGCGTTTTTCCCAAAGGAGAGACATTGGATTATACCCGGCATTGGAAAGAACTCGAATCTAAACATATCGGCGGCCGCCTGAAGAAGTGTGCCTAGTGCGTGGTCAGTTATACTTGATAAAAAATCTAGATAATTAACAATACTGAAAATACACACAAGCTAGGAGATCGGGACCGCAGAGACTCCGACTCGGACGAGCGATAGAGGCGAATCGGATATTGGGATCATTTCATATAAACCACCAAAATCGGCATGAAGTAACCGTTCATATTGCGGCCATGTAAATGACGAAATTTACCGGTTATGTCGCAAGGCTTCGGCTGGTGGCCGTTGGCTAAGACGAGAGTTGGATGCTGTTTTGGGGTAGTGGGTTTTCCATAAGCGATATTATCAGGAGGCGCTGCAGGGAGGAGGGGAAGGTGAACGATGAAGTCGCGCAATTAATGGGGAGAAAACACCGCGGGCAACGATGAGGGGGTCTTTTTGGGCGTCCTCAGCTACGGCAGCCCAACTCGAAGAAAAATTAGCATCCGTCCTCCGAGTCCCAGCCAAATTGTCGATACACCACAAGGGTGGACGAGAGTTTTCTAGCGCTGGAACTTTTCCACAATGAGACATGACTGGTTTCCACTCCACATAAGGAATGGCTAATGGGAATGGAGCGGTATGGATAGATCTTAAAGTTGTGACATCGCAAGTTCTTTCATATCGTGGTTCGAGTACAAGGTATGAGAGCGCCGAGGAACGTCCAAAAGCCGCATAAGCCTGAGATAAAACGAGGCTTGGCGTCTACTTAATGGAAATTAAGCAATCCGATAGAAACCGGAGAAAGAAAGACGCACAAGTTTTTGATGAGCGTGGCTTGCCGACGGTGAGTTAGGCAAGATCTTACAATGCCGCTGCCACGTAGTCCCACTATCGTGACAGTACCGAGGCATTGAGAAGATGAGACTTACAAAAAGTAGATGATCCGGTTGTCGCTCCCAGCAATTGCTCAGGAGATTATGGAGGCCTGTCTGAGTGAGGCAAGGTCAGTCATCCTCGATTTTCATGTCGATCCGAGTTCTGTTTCGCGCGTCATAAGACTAAGATTTGGGCACCGGGCTTTGAAGGATGTAGAACCTTGTAAAACCTGAAACGAGTAGAAACGTGTCCGGGAACCTGATGCCGGTGCGTCCGTCGTCGGAGTTTGTAGCGGTACCAACCCCGGTTGCTTATGTGCTCAGCGCCCAGCCACCTTGGTGGCTTTCTTGTGGTTTTCAGCCCACAAGAAGAAAATACCATCCTCTACCTGCTTTGGTGCCTGGCTTTTCACAAAACAGACTTTCGATGGTTTATTGGATCAAGTACTAAGATATAATTATCCTTAAAGCTATGCAATCGGCTGGTTCTACTAGGCACCATTACCTTGCTCATAATACTAGTCGCTTGAAATGTGGCGCAGGAGTAAGGTATATTGTGATCATCACGATAATATTCTGTAGGTGATTTTGCCTATACTATACAGAAAACAGGATACGATACCAGCCGCCTGGCCTCTGGTCAGATTAAAAGGCGATAAATTGAAGACATCGAAGATACGATTTATTGAGGTCGATTAGAAAGGTGGTGGAGCTCTCCAGGGCTCTGCTTGAGTAACACATGTCAGTGCATATTTTAAATACGGGTAGAAATTTCGGTAACTCACGAATTTTACTGCATTTCCATTTCTCACTAAATATAAAAATAAAGATATCTTCATTGTTTTTCCTTGGTTTCTGTGCGGTGTTGTAAATCTGAGGCCAGAATACTCCCAGGTAAGTCAACGATAAATGTGCAGAGCTCCCCAGGACTATAAAAACGTATGTATGAATTAATTGTTTGTATTCAAGGCCTGAGAACTTGCGCATTTTGTGCGATCTGATATGCACCAGACACATCTGGCTGGAATTAAGAATCTCAAGGGTCAGATTTCCAGTGAATATCACATCGGAGTTGAAGCGTTAACGACTCACAAAATACTTCATTTCCGGTAAATAGGCCAATTTCTGAAGGCTTTCAGAATCATTTTGAATGTCCCCATAATCCCGCGCCTAGGTTTTGTCGCCAGTTTCCCCCCCATCAGGATTTCGCGTGGATTGATAGTAGAAAAATCAATGATTTCATCGACAAGATTTAGAGCTGATTCTCGCGAATTTTCGAAGCGGCCTATACGCGTTCCATCCTTTTGAAGGATATGTTTCCATAGTTCGTCACGCATCTGTGCCTCACGGGGAAGCTCCTTGTTCTTGTCCATCTGGCCCCACTTTTTTGTGGCTATAACGACGTTCTCTGTACCTCTAACTGGAACAGGGCCCCCGAGGCAGAGCGCACGGAAAAAATCAAGGTCCCTCGGGACAACTCCTGCCGATCGATCTTGCGTTATTTCGTGCAGGTATATGATCCCATCGACGCCTTTCTGTCTTCAAATACGGTGTGGATAGCCGAAGAATTATTACTGGATGCTCATCATGTGCGTTGAATTAAAC